>PVLC010021487.1:15481-27998 GCA_004027655.1 Graphiurus murinus
GTTTTTTTTTTTTTTTTTTTTTTTTTTTTTTTTTTTTTTTTGCGGTTCTGGGGATTGAACTCAGAGGCATTCTACCTCTGAGCTCTACCCCCAGCCCTATTTTATATTCTTTATTTTGAAACAGGGTCTCACTATCTCACTAAGTTGCAGAGGGCCTCACTAGGTAGCTGAGGATGGCCGCGAACCCAGATCCTCTGGTCTCAGCCTCTCAAATGCTGGGATTACAAGCATGCACCATCACACCTGGCTCTTGCAGGCATCTTTTCCTTTATATCTTTAAGCACAATTACAATAGCTATGTTGAAATTTTGTCTGCTGATGTAATATCTGGATCATCATGGGTCAATCCTCATTGATTTTTCTCATTTCTTTTTTATTATGATTCATAGTATCTTTTACTTATTAAATGTCTAGTAAATTTGGATTATGTCTTGGACATTTAAAAAAAAAACAACAATTCCAATATGTTCCTCTGGTAAACATTGGAGTGTTCTGTTGTTGTTTTTGTTCATTTGCATTTTTAGCAGGCAATCTAGGCAGTATTTGTACTCCATACTTTGTCATGGTGAGCAGCTATATTTCATTTCATTCCTTTAGCCTTAGCTGGAAAAAGTGACTCTTCCTCGCACATGCCTAGTCCAGAGGTCATCCGGTGATGTGGACCGAGGTACAGAATCTGGTGTTCTCATCTTTCCAGAACCTCACTCCTGCTTTTACCTGTTGAAGTATCCCAGGACTCTGCCTTCTGGTTCTACCGGAGGGAGGGGGGTGTAAATTTTTTTTAATTTTATTATAATTATTTTAAACTTAAAAGGATACATCGTTGTGAGGCCCTCTGCAATGTAATGAGACCCTGTTTCAAGATAAAGAATAAAATAGGGCTGGGAGTGTAGCTCGGAGGTAGACTACCTCTGGGTTCAATCCCCAGTACTGAAAAAAAAAAAAGGATACATTGGTCATTTGGGGGTGACTAGTCATTTTTGATGACTAATGCACTTTAACAATGTCATGTGAAGTTCTAATTTTCTTTAAATTAACATTTTTATCATTGCATTCAAATGCCTACTTCAATAACAGTGAGAATATGCAATGAACAGTTAAACACCCACACTAGAATTTTAAATCTTCGCTCTTTTTGAATGCTGTTTTGGCGAATTTCACTGTGGGAGGTGAGATGATTTAAAGCTTGATATTTTCTATTATAGTCAAAGGCATAATTTCTCTGACATCTCTTTCATTTGGAATAAGGCTTACACTAGAATAATGTTTTTAAATAAAATTTGTCCACATAATGACATTTTTCCCTTCCATTCTCCCCAAACTAAAATAGCTCAGAAGCATTTATTTACTCATCATAACTTTTAAGAAATTATAGTCATTATACCTACCATCACTTCTCTTCTTTATCATACTGAAAAAAAAAGAATTCTTTTTTTTTTTTTTCCTGCAGAAAATCTACTGCTTTCCTGTCTTTATCCTTTGTGAACTGACAAAGCCTTTGGACAGATGAGCAAGGTGCAGATCATCTCACCTGCCCACCTCCCCGCCGCCCCAACTTTCTATCCTTAAGAAGGAAGTTCTCTCAACATTAAAAAGAGGAGGATCATCTCTCTTACTCGTTAAGTGCTCCGCAGTGTACACTGTACCACTACAGAGTTGGTCGGTGGGAGCAGGGAGGGGAAAGGTGCAAGTATTAGCCTTGGTTTAAGTTTAACTTGTTATGAGAGGCATCAGCGCATGAAAACCTCAAGTCAAGATGGAACTCATCAGCCATTACATACTCAGTTAATGTTCCAAGTTAAATTGAAGCTGAGGATTGCAAGTTCAAGGCCAGTGCTCAGTAAATTAGCGAGACCCTCCCAGCTAATAATAATAATAATAACAACAATGAGGAGTAACTAGCAAAGATTTTCTCCTATTCTTGTGGTATATACATACAATGAAGATTTGTTCAGGGATAAAGAAGAACAAAATTATGTCATTTGCAGGAAAATAGAAAGAGTTAGAGAACATTGTGCTAAGTAAGATCAGCCAGTCTCTGAAAGTCAAGGGTTTAAGCCGGGCGTGGTGGCACACGCTTGTAATCCCAGTACTTGGGAGGCTAAGACAGGAGGATCGCAGGTTCTCGGCCAGCCTCAGCTACTTAGTGAGCCTCTCTGCAACTTAGTGAGATGCTGTTTCAAAATAAAGAATAAAAAAATAGGTCTGTGGGTATAACTGAGGTAGAATGCCCCTGGGTTCAATCCCTAGTTCTACCAAAAAAAAAAAAAAAAAAAAGTGTGTTTGCTCTCATATGTGAAAGCTAGAAGGGGGGAAAAAAAAGAACTTCATGAAAATGAGGGGAAGGAGCCGGGCATGGTGGTGCACGCTTGTAATCCCAGCATTTGGGAGGCTGAGACCAGAGGATCCAGGTTCACGGCCAGCCTCAGCTACCTAGTGAGGCACTCCGCAACTTAGTGAGACTCGGTTTCAAAATAAAGAATAAAAAATAGGGCTGGGGGTGTAGCTCGGAGGTAGAATGCCCCTGAGTTCAATCCCCAGTACCGCAAAAAAAAAAAAGAAAGAAAGAAAGAAAATGAGGTGAAGGACAATGAATAGTGGAAGGGAATCCGAGGAGGGAGGAGGGAAAGGCTTGAAGAAGGAACCGGAACAAATAATGGTACATGCATGTACAAAAGCAGCACCACTGCCAATCCCACTAACACGGGTGGGCGAGTGGGAGGGAGGGGAGTGGTGGCTGGGAGAGGTGGAGGGAAATACAAGAGAAATGTCGTGCACATATATGAATATGTCATTTTGAATCTCACTATGATGTTTAATTACATCGCACCCACGTCATTCTAAAACTCAAAAGGGCCAGGGGTGCCGCTCAGAGGTAGAGTACCCCTCTGGCTTCAAACCCCAGCACCACACACATACACAGAAAGCTAAATTGATAAATAACATTAAAAATAATTGGTAATGCCAGACATGGTGGCACACATCTTTATTCTCAGCACTTCGGAGGCTGAGACAGGAGGATTACACGTTCAGGCCAGCTTCGGCAACTTAGCGAGACCCTGTTTCAAAATTTAAGAAGTTTTAAAACTTTTTTACTCTACCTCTGAGGAGCTCAGAGATAGAATGTTCCCCTGGGGTTCAATTCCCAGTGTCAAAAAAGTAAGATAAAAAGAACAGGTACCATTGAATACACTTAAAACGAGACACCTAGTACTGCTAGATGACATTTACTAGTAGTACTAGTAGACATTTAGCCTTCTGCAACTTGGTGAGACCCTGTTTCCAAATGAAGGATAAAAAATAGGGCTGAGGATCTAGTTCTGAGGTACAATGCCCCTGGGTTTAATCCCCAGGGCAAGGGGAGGGGGAGACAGAGAGGGAGAGAGAGACAGAGAAAGGAATTTGGGGAGGTGTGTGTATGTGAAATGGTCCCATTTTGGAATGTTGGCATCCCACTTGAAAGTATTTAGAACACTGTGACGGTCACATGGAACGGGGGTGAAGGTGGCCCCTGTAGGGACCACAAGCTGCTGGTCTGTGGTCCCTGTGGAGGCACGGTCCTGCCTGGGAAGGACAGTGAGCAGTCGTCAGCATGGACACCTCAGGGTGAGTTGTTCTTTCTACTCTCTCCCGGTGGTAGCGGCTCCCCAGAGTATTTCAAACCAGGACAAACTAGGACTCCAAGAGTCCAGGAAGATAGAAGTCCAAGGATGGGGGAGTTGCCCTGGAGGGAGGATTCCAAAAAGTGCAGCTGGAGGCGCCAGAGGAAGATTTTAGTAATCAGTATCAAGCGCCTACTGTGTGCTACACGTTCAGGAGGATTCCGTTATGCGATAGATGTGGAAGAAAGCTTAGGAACCACCAAGCTGTATATTGAGTGATACTTCCAGTCCAGCCCCCACATATCATAGCCAGGCTGGGATCACCAAGAGGCTTGGAGTCTGGAAAAGTAGAAGGGGAGAGCTGGGGATACCAGCCTGACCCTGGGAGGCAACAAAATATGAACTCTGGACTCTGACACTCCTCGGTGGGAACCTCCTAGGTTCAACACCCTCAGTAACCATTCCTCCTTCTCTCCTAGTAGTGGAATAATTAACAGAAACATGCCTGCTCTCAGAGATTCTACAGGAACAAGTCAATGTATGTTATTGTTTAACGACTTCATAAAACTGGTATCACAGTGCCCAGAAATGGTTACAATGTACTTTATAAAACAAAAACAAGAGTCGGGGGGGTGGTGGCCCACGCTTGTAATCCCAGCATTTGGGAGGCTGAGACCTGAGGATCAGGGTTCGTGGCCAGCCTCAGCTACTTAGGGAGGCCCTCCGCAACTTAGTGAGAACCTGTTTCAAAATAAAGAATAAAAAAATAGGGCTAGGGGTGTAGCTCGGAGGTAGAATGCCCTGAGTTCAATCCCCAGTACCGCAAAAAAAAAAAAAAAAAAAAAAAAAAAAATTGTAAATAGACTGGGATGACTTAGCAAAACACAACTTGGCATCATAAATCTTTGACCCTCATTATGAAGGCACCAGTAAAGTATTTCAAAATAATAAAAGTAAGTCATTTGCTCTGTAAGTCCTCAGGAACAGTGCAAAATACATCAGGTAGGTCCAACAAAATCTAAAAGTGCCACAAAATCTAGCATCATCTCGTCAGCACAAAGTGCACAGTGGCGCAGAATGCCAGATACCTGTCACTGTTCAACAGAAGGACTTGATGTTGTCCAATGTCAGAAGGAGTGGCAATTGGAAGTCGGCTCCTGCCAGAGCAAACACTAAATAGAATCCATGAGCCGGGTGTGGTGGCCCACACTTGTAATTCCAGTATTTGGGAGGCTGAGACAGGAGGATCACAGGTTCTAGGCCAGCCTCAGTAACTTAGTGAAAGCCATGTGCAACTTAGTGAGACCCTGTTTCAAAATAAAGAATAAAAAATAGGGGTGGGGTGTAGCTCAGAGGTAAACTGCCCCTGGGTTCAACCCCCAGTGTCACAAAAATAAATAAGTAAATAAAATCCTTGTAGAATTTTCCTAAAAAGGCTAATCTCTCCAGTCGGATCCTATTTCTGTGACTAGGTCAGGGTAAACTGAGCCACGTGGTCCAGTCGTATTTCATGTGAGTCAGCAAGTTTTAGAACTCACATTTCAAGAACCAACAGAGAGGCAGGCATAGTGGCGCACGCTTGTAATCCCAGCATTCGGGAGGCTGAGACCAGAGGATCCGGGTTCGCGGCCAGCCTCAGCTACCTAGTGAGGCACTCCGTAACTTAGTGAGACTCGGTTTCAAAATAAAGAATAAAAAATAGGGCTGGGGGTGTAGCTCGGCGGTAGAATGCCCCTGAGTTCAATCCCCAGTACCGCAAAAACAAAACAAAAAAAAACGAAAACAAACAAAAAAAAACAATAGAGAGACAGGGGGGAAAAAGCCAAAGGCAAATGTTACGCTTTGTTTTTATTTGGACTCATGAGAGAAACATTTTTAATAAACCCTTAAATTCTTTGCCATTAATATGATTTAAATAATGAGTTTATAAATATTGAATTGATTTATTTACATATACTCGACTGTAGAAAAATTGCATTCTTTGTGTGTGTGTGTGTGTGTGTGTGTGTGTGTGTGTGTATTTACACCATCAAACCCAATCAAGTGAAACAAGATGGTTAACTAAAATGATTAATGAGTACGGCATCGGCTGATGGCTTTAAATTTAGAATGTGTTACTGATGTCAGGGCTGATTAGTTCTCTATCTAGAACCGATGCTATTAAAAGCTTTGAGCAATTTAGATGTAGTCATTGAGTAAAATTCCAATGGGGTGAGAGAAATTCTATCAGGATTGATTTTGCTCCGGTGGGCTTCCTTGTGTGCAGAAGTTAAGAGAGAGAATGCGCCTTTACTGATGGGGTAGGAAGAACGGGAGATACAGGAGCTGGTCAGGTGGCGTCAATCACAGCAAAGGTAGAGAAGCTTGGAATAAAAAAAAGGAAAAGCTAATTTTTGCACAGGGAATCCCGAATGACATTCGGGTATGAATATTGATCATTTCCGCTTCGGAAGTCTTCAAGAAGCAGGAGAGGATACACGAAGGGGAGGCACGCCTTAGAAACTCCTCTAAGAGTGAACCCACAGGGAAATCACAGCCATCAGCGGCGGGGACTAACATTTTTATTAATGAGACAAAAGGAGAGCGAGGCAATAGCAAAGGTGGCGTGAGTGCTGGCGGTCACGGGGTGGCACGATGCATCATGAGCACTTCAGGACCAGCAAGGGAGCTGGCGGGATTGCGCCCATGGAATCGCCAGGCGGGAGTCTACGAGACGGAAGAATTGTCTGACTCAAGCTGGAAGGTTGGACTGAGCCCATTCTTGGCGCTACAGCCCAGGTCTTGGGGAAATAAAAGAGAAGGCAGCTTGGAAAGGCGCGTGGTAGGGATGTTAATCCATGTCCAATGTCGGCGTCTTCAAACTATCTCACTGCTGGTCCAAATGTCCCAAGACGTTTTATATGAGATTTTAGAATCCATTCTCGGAGTGTTTAGCTGTCATCTCTGCCCAGAGGTGTGGGAGGACTTCTGTCAGAGCGTCAGAACATCTGGAAGCTCCCTCTGTCATTGATGCAGCTTAGCTATCTCCAGGAGAAAAGCAGCAAATACCTTGGATCCCTCTATGTAGTTCCACCTAACAAAGGAAAAGCAGAGAGAAACTCCATCAGAAAGTCCTCTCGGTCCACTCAGGAGAAGGAAGAAAAGTATTCTCCATTTAGACAGGAAGGCTTGGCATAATATGTTCAGTCTAAAGTATTGAGATCCCAGGATGAAGGCACTTGATTAAATTCAGCATGAAAACGGCATTATTATTAAGAAGATGGGACTCAGTCCTGGGCTCAAATCCAAAATGTCCATTTTCCTTGGTTTCTTATATCAGTTAGATGTACTCTTTATTCTCACGACTGTGGGAGGCTTAGTTTTCTGGAATCTGCTGGTAATCTATCAAACATTCCTAAGCATCCATTATTATAGACTGAATATCATGGCCCCTCAAAATCCATACAACGAAGCCCTAACCCCAAATGTGACTGTATCTGCAGCCGGGGCTTAGATTAGCCGGGGCTCCTGAAGAAAGAAGGGATGCGGAGGCTTCCGGCTGCCTGGTGCTCTCTCTTTCTGGCCCCCTGCCCCTCTTCTCTGCCTTGTGAGGACAGGGGCAAAGGCAGTGATCTGGGAGCCTCACCAGGAATGAATTTGCTGGCACCCTGGCCTGGGACTTGCTAGCCCCCCAGAACTGTAAGAAAACAGCCTTCTGTTGCTTAAGCCACGGGGTCTGGCCATCTCCACTGTCCCTTGCACGGGGTGGAGGTGGCTGGTGGAGGCCCTGGGCCTGTGCAGTGAGGCTCTGCCCACTGACCTGTTGATTTTCTCATTCTGAGAGTGCTCCCCATCATCCACGGCCCCCAGCGGGAACATCAGCACACTTTTTTGGATGATGTCCTGGAATGTTCTGGCGATTGGAATAGTGGATCCATCCTGGATCATATCAGGTTCCATTCCAAACACTGAAGAACAGAAAAAGAAGCCACTGGAATAAATCATGACGCCTAATTAACGAATCTTTTGCTTTATCTTTTTCTTTTTTCTTCCTTTTTTTTTTTTTTCTTTTTCTTTATTAACACTGGATTCGGTAGCTGGGGTAAGTAAGCTCCTTGAGATCATGCAGTTTGTATTCTAAAATAGACAATGCAGTCAAGAAGAAATTTGTGGGTACCTTCCTTATGATTATCTGCTTTTAAAATGTTTTAATAAAATTTTTATTTTGAACTAATTTTAGGAAAGTTTAGAACTTAGAAAAGTTGCAAAAATAGTAGACAGTATTCCCATATACCCCTAGCTCTACTTTCCAGAGTGTTTATGTTAATTAACATATGCAACTGTTGGATTAGGATCAACCTTGGAGCCCGGCATGGTGGAGGCCTGCCCAGAGTACCCTGCACTTCGTGTGCCAATGATAGGCCCTCGATAAAGAGGAGAGTCAATACTTGAGTTTCAGAAGCTTCTGCTGTTGAGCACTGTTCCACAGGCTCCACCCCTTGGTCCCACTGTAAACTTGGTCCCACTGTAAACCTGGTCCCCAAACATCTTCGGGTCCCACCTGTTCTGATGGCTCTCTTTGCTGCAAGATACTGAGTATCATTAATATTTGCAATCCATGGGTGAAGTCCTAGGGTCATAGAAACACTCATCTGGTTGGAACTATTTCTTTTGGAGAACACGGCTTCAAGATGCTGCTTCACCTAGAAGGTGGCATTTTCAATAATAAGAGAATGCCAGGTTATTCTCTCAGACGGTGAATAGTCTTTCATCAAGAAACAGATGGAAATCCCAACCTGACAAACTGGAATGTTGCAATTTCCCCCCTTTGTTCCGCCAGAGGGCTCCACATAGTGAGCAGGGTCTTCAGCTGCAGCGCTACAGAGATCCTGGGCCTTCACCCACTGGGGACACACTGGCTCCCCTCCCCTCCCCCCACCCCTGTGTCGACGAGCCACAATCCTGTCCCCGCCCCATTCCTATCAAGGGGTCTGATACCTAGTGGTGCCCGAGTAATGTTTGCTGAAAATTCTGAAACCGAATACAAGTACAACTTCCCAATCAAAATGCCTCCCCTTCTCTAAATTTTTTTTTTTTTTTTTTTTTGCGGTGCTGGGGATTGAACTCAGGGGCATTCTACCTCAGAGCTACACCCCCAGCCCTATTTTTTTATTCTTTTTATTTTGAAACCGAGTCTCACTAAGTTGCGGAGTGCCTCACTAGGTAGCTGAGGCTGGCTGCGAACCCGGATCCTCCGGTCTCAGCCTCCCAAATGCTGGGATTACAAGCGTGCGCCACCACGCCCGGCTCCCCTCTCTAAATTTGATATCCTAATGAATATTTTGGGAATATTAAGCATTTTGGAAATTTGCCAAAAGAGGGAGCAACTCCCAGCTAAGCTGTGAAGGGAGTCATTTCACCATCCCTCTCTTCCCCTCTGCCCCTTTCCGATGGCTGCACCGGAAATCCTCCGAAGCTTTACATTCCTTCAGCAAATATTTATTTACACCTGTCATGTGCCAGGGACTGCTGTCAGTGCTGGGGAGATAGCCCTGCCCTAGTGGAATGAACGCCTTATAATAAAGAGCAGCTATCCACCCCCAAGGAAGGAGAGAAGGAAGGAAGGGGGAGGAGGAGAGCGAAGGGGAGGTCACTGTTTGAGAATGCAATTAGTGCTAACAAGACAGTGAAAGAAGATCAGAGAGTGGAGAGTGTCTATGGATTGGGGTGAGGGCTTTCTTTAGGACGCTTATTCAAGAGTCTACTTTCTGTTGGACTAGCTTGAGTTAAATGGATGGTGCCTTGATAATTTAGACACATAACTCCTTCTAGATAATATTTTCATTAAAATGGCTGCTTTCAAAGTGTTGATCTCAGACATCATGAAAAGAAAAAAAAACAACAACTGAGGATCGGGCCTGAGATTGGCTGGCTCCAGCCAAGCGTTAGTAGTTACCTACTCCATCTATGTGTAAAAGCAATCTTGCCTTTATAGCTACCATCTAATTATTAAAAATTTCCCATCGCTACCACTCTCAAGAGATATTTATCTGACTGCTGTAATTGCTTATAATTGAGGAAAGAGAGTTTCACTGAACGAGACTGATGTTGGCTTCTTGACGTTTGTTCCAGTTTCTTTGTATTGGAAAAAAATGAGACTTCAGTGGTAACAACCCAAATGCTCACTGCACTGTGATGTGCGCGACTCGGAAACGGTGTTGCCGGGCAGAGTGGCAATGGACGTTCTTACCTGTTTCTCCACCACGGACACATTCATATGGGGGACTAGACGGATGGAAAACTTTCCTGTAACCCGGCCAGGTATGACTGTCTTCGCTCCGGGCTCATCAAATGCGCCCTCAATCCCGTGAATGGAGAGAGAGGGGTACCTCCAGAGGTGCATTAGAATTTCCTCCTACATTAAAATCATCCGAAGAATATCTGATTAAAATGCATGTGAGCCAGGCGTGGTGGCGCACACTTGTAATCCCAGCATCCGGGAGGCTGAGACTGGAGGCCCTCCGCAACTTAGTGGGACGCTGTTTCAAAACGAAGAATATAAAATAGGCCTGGGGGGGTGTAGCTCAGAGGTAGAATGCCCCTGGGTTCAATCCCCAGTACCCCAAAATAAATAAAAAACAAAACGTATGTGAACTATACTGCTTGTATCACCAACTTCTGCACACCTGAGACCCGCTCATGATGGCTAATTAACACCTAGCTTAGATAAACCGGGCTAACGACCCCAGGGGCCTTTGCCCTCCGACAGGAAGCTTCTCCTCCTTGGCCTCCACCTGCCCCGTGCAGCTGCCTACTACCGAACACCTGCTACCCAGGTGCTGGTGTTTCTGAACAGTAAATGGCTTGTTCAGAAATTTGAGTTCAATTATAAGACATCCACGATGGTCGCAGTGATAACTTATTTACCAAATGGTTCAGAAAACTCTTCAGCCAGTTTTCTTTCTAGTTGTAGCCATCATAGAGTCATTCTGTAACAATTAATTCTACCATTTGTTTCCTTTCTCTCTCTCTCTCTCTCTCTCTCTCTCTCTCTCTCTCTCTCTCCCCCCTTTTTGTAGTATTGGTGATCGAACCCAGGGGCATTCTACCCCTAAGATATACCCCTAGCCCTATTTTTCATTTTATTTTGAAACAGGGTCTCGCTAAGTTGCAGAGGGCCTTGCTAAGAGTTGCTGAGGCCTCTAACCTGCAGTCCTCCCGTCTCCGCCTCCCAATACTGGAATTACAGGAGATGCCACCACGCCCAGCTTCTGCCACTTCTTTTTAGCATGATTTTGCCTTCCCCTGGCGGTTCCCCCAAGAATCAACCATAGCTACCAACTGCCTTATCAGGCAAATATTTTTAAAAGAAGGAGAAGAAAAATGAGAAAAGAAAAAAAAAATTCAACATTTGCCTGTAACAAATGCTTTTGGCTCTGAATTTTGCTAGTACACACAGGAAGCAATGTAATGAATTTGCAGACCAACCATGAAGGCTCTTGGTTCGGCCTGGAAAATTGAACAATTAGAGGTCTTGGAGCTGGAAAGTCTCAAACTCTTTCCAATCTTTGAACAGTTAAGAAGTCTAGCTCACTGACTGCAGGTGGGAATGGAATTTACATGAGTAAACCAGTTCATAAAAGCATGGCTGTGAAATTAATTGTTGCTCATGGCTCTGCGCCTGAAGCCAGGGCCAAATGAACCCCAGGAACAGGATGGGTTGATCTAGACCACAGGAAAGTCCATGTGAAAGTCAAAATCTGGCAGGAATTAACATCTGCTCCGGGTCCTAAGAGGTGCAGAGCAGCAGCACCTGGTGCTAATTAGACATTTGGAAATATGATTGATCGTCATCATTTCTTGTTCAGATATCTCCATCACCTTGTATCATACCTTGGTATCGAAGAGGAATTTCTCAACCTGGCTGTTATTCCGATATTCTTCTAGGTCCAGATCAATGGCTTCATACAATTTTTTTTCCTCCTCTGTAACTGCAGCCACTTGGTCATAGATTCCAGGGACCAGAATATGACCTGACGAGTCCACCAGGCTACCTACACAGAAAGCAAGGCACACAGAAATAAGGCAAGGTAGAAATCATGAGTGTGCTGGTGCTGTGGCTCTGGAGCCAGGCCAGGCAGGGGCTCTCCTAGGTGGCAGTGGGTCTTGTGACTGTCCCTGGGAACCCTGGCCAAGCTATGGCAGCAATTCCACCCAGAAAGTGGTTGTCAGAGGAAGGACCTGGCCACCAGGTGGACTCAAATTGTCACATAGAGGCTGAAACACACGGGTCTGAAATGAATGAAATCAAGTGTGGCAACTGTCCCTTTTGTATCATAAACGAGGCTCATTTTTAATTCTATCTTATCCTGAGTTGAAAAGTAATATATTTTCAAGCTGGGAGTGGTGGTGCATGTTTGTAATCCCAGCACTTAGGAGGCTGAGACAGGAGGATCTGGGTTTGCTGTCAGCCTCGGCTACTTAGTGAGGTCCTCCACAACTTAGTGAGACCCTGTTTCAAAATAAAGAATAAAAAAATAGGGCTGAGGGTGTAGCTCAGAGGTAGAATGCCCCTGGGTTCAATCCCCAGGACTAAAAAAAAAATAAAAAATAAAAGTACAGCCGGGCATGGTGGTGCATGCTTGTAATCCCAGCATTTGGGAGGCTGAGACTGGAGGATCCGGGTTCGCAGCCAACCTCAGCTACTTAGTGAGTCCCTCCACAACTTAGTGAGATCCTGTTTCAAAAGAAAGAATAAAGCCGGGCGTGGTGGCGCACGCTTGTAATCCCAGCATTCGGGAGGCTGAGACCGGAGGATCCGGGTTCGCGGCCAGCCTCAGCTACCTAGTGAGGCACTCCACAACTTAGTGAGACCCGGTTTCAAAATAAAGAATAAAAAATAGGGCTGGGGGTGTAGCTCGGAGGTAGAACGCCCC
>PVLC010021488.1:0-27904 GCA_004027655.1 Graphiurus murinus
AAGAATAAGAGAACTTCAGAGGAGCAAAAACAGAATGGATTTGCTGTGAATAGAATTTTCCCAGGAAATAAATATCATTACTTTCAAGAAATTCTATGTGCGAAATTCCAGGTAGCTGTTAGTAAGCTAAGAAAACCAGTAAGCTTTTCAGCCAAAAAGCAAGAGAACAAGGGAAGCCCAGACTTACTTCTTGAGTAATGGGAGGCATTGGTGAATTCTCATGGAAGGGTAGCTATGGAGAAACTAGAAGTGATATAACAGATAATTCTGTCAAAAATACATGTCAGGTTCAACTGAATGAGATCAAGTGCTTGGAAAACATCTAATTGATATATAGTGTCTAGCCTACCGTTTCTGTACAGTTAGTGAAAACCCATACGCTTGAGTATCTTATGGGGTTCATACTACTGGAGGAATTCAGAGAAGGGACCATGATTCTGAGGTAGAAACCCAGTCAGATCCTTAGAAATATTGTTAGGCGTTTAGACCCCAGATGGGTGAAAGTGAAAGTTCCCCAATACCTCCACTAGCTGCTCTCAAGCAAGTGACCAAGTGAGCAATCACTTCCAAAAGATAAGGCAGCTGTTTCTTCAGAAACCCAGAGTCATGATCCTGGAGCTCTTCCTAATGTAAATAAGAGAGAGCCAGTTAAAAGACTGGAGAGAGCTGGGGGATGGTGTGTAACTTAAGCATCTTGTTTAGACTAGGTATAATAAATCTAAAGGTTACCCCTCCCCTCTCCAAAGTGAGAGACAGAGGGTGTAAGAATCACTTGAGCCCTTTGTTCGAGGCTCAGATCTGTGAATTTGTCAACTGAGCCATTTACCAGTAAATAAAGAAATCTGTCTCTGATTTCAGCCTCCAGAAATCCTGTCTCGGGAACCAGGGGAAACTGAGGAGGGGGAAACTGAGTCTCCTGAAACAATTCCACTAGTGGTAAAGGATAAACTTCAGTCTTTGGATTTCTCTGGGGTTGTTCTGTTTGTGAGCTGCCTGCAGGAGCCCGCTGTCATTCTTGTCACTCAGTCCAGCCTTGGATGTGCCTTCCTTGGGGGGATACTTGGATGGACTTCCTCCTCCTGCCAGCATTTGTTATGATGTCCTGCACCTCAGCTTCATCCACTATTTACTGAGGCTGTCCTCGGACCTGCAATCCTCCTGTCTCAGTCTCTCAAGTACTGGGATTACAGGCATGCACCACAATGCCTGGCCTACTTTACTTTTGAACTTCCAATAAAAGGAAAGAAATCTGGGAACAAATTTTCCCATCTTAAAGTGACAATTTGGAGACTATGATTTTCGTTAAGACCACCACTTTCAGAGGTATTTTACCCATAATGAATGTGTTTTATGCACAATAGAACTAAATGAATGTCTTTGAGTTATGGTTGCCCCTTTGCTGGCAAGTGCCAAATACTGTCATTGAAGAGCTGTATGTCATTCACTAAAACATTTAGTAGTCACAGATATATTAACTCAATCTCAAGATTAATGAATTACATTAGTGACTTCAGTTTATTTTATTTTAAGGTTATAACTTCAGATTTGTCCAAGGCTAATATAAGAAACAGCTGTGTGGAGAACAGTTTTCATCTTTTCCTAAACAGCTGTGGGAAAAAAATTTATTCTGTTTCCTATGTTCTAACAGTCATTTTTGAGTATCAGGAAAAAAAATGTCTCTTTCTAAACCAACTGGTGTCTTTCCTTTAACAATGATTATTATATAATGAATTATAATAATTTTTTTAAACTGGCTTCAGGAAAATTGGAGCTCAACTAATGTTTAAGCGTAGTAGTGATATTAATCTAGGGTTGGGGCATCTTTCTCTTTCTTTCTTTCTTTCTTTCTTTCTGTGTTTTCTATACAAATACTCTTAGGGTAGATTTTTTTTAAAAATATGGGCACCTCATATTTCCTTAAAAGCAGGTAGAGTATAAAATACAAATATGAGCCAGGTGTCATGAAGCATGACTATAATCCCAGTACTTGGGAAGCTGAGACAGTAGGATCACAGGTTTTAGGCCAACCTCAGCAATTTAACTAGATCCTCAGGAACTTAGCAAGGACCCTGTTTCAAAATAAAAATAAAAGGGCTTGAGGTAGAGCTCAGAGGTAGGTAGAATCTAGGGTTCAATCCCTAGAGTCAATATATATTTGATTATAAAATGTTATACCCAGAAGCATACTTGAAATTATCCAGAATCATAAGTAATCAAATGTCTTAACCCAAAACAGTAGTTATAATGATAATCCAAGACATGGCATGGCCTTGGTAGGTGGTGAGTATTTGGGGCTGGGGGTCTTCTGGTGTCTTTTAGCTGACACTTTCAGGAAGCTGCTTTTGTGCCCACCCTTCAGCCTGCCCAGGGAGACACTGCCTGTGTTGACTGTGTTAGGAAGAGAGTTTGGTGAACTCCTTCTGGGAACTTGGAAAGAGCTTGAAAGAGCTATTCAAGAAAATGTGAGAAGCATGTCAATTTGTAATCTAGTTTAACTTGGAAGGTTATGAAGGAAGACCCTACGAAGGGAGGGGACAGAGAACTTATCAACAAATCCTTCTGATATAAATATTCAAACCTAGTTTTCATTGGTCTAAGTGCTATTTTTGTGTCTAAAATGATGCCCTGTGGGAAAAAAAATCAAGGCAACTAGGACATGCCTGTGCATACCTGGGATTTTGTAATAGTTCTAGTTCTAAGTAAAGGTTCTGTTTCTTTTGTTCATCCACCCCCCACCCCAACCTAATTCTCATCTAGTTCTCTCTTAACTTAGAAAAGCTTCATTTAAAAAGAACCTTCACTGTGAATCTCCTTTACATCATGCAAAATGGCCTCTTTTAGAATTTAATTCTGCACAGCTGGACAAGCAATGGGGGGGGGGTGGCAATACAGGTTGCCACAGAAACTGCTGTTGGTGCTGGGATTCTTTATGCTTTGCTCCTAAAAATAAGTGAAATGTACTGAGGGTGTGATTAGCGCAGCACAGAAGGGAATTTCTAAAAGGAGAGCCAAGCCTCCCGCCCCCACAGGAACGGGGGTGTTCTTCATAGCTGGAGGACAGGACATGAATCCCGGAGCAGATGCTCCACATGGTTCCTCCCTCAAAAGGTGCAGGGAAAGACAAACGGGAAAAGTGGCTTTTGAAGAAGAAAACAGTCTCCCATCTAGCATAATCCACATGAATTTCAAGGTTGAGATGTCCTGAAGTTACCCAGGAAGTAAATAGAGCCGTTCTCTCCAACCTACAAGGAAGCCGTAGAAATTTAGCAAGGAGACTGGACCAGATTGTTGCAGTCCAGTGTCCTCCTGCCCAGTGCAGGATGCTCTCACATTCCACCTTTGCCAGATGGTCCCCTGGTCAGCTTGGGCATATTCGGTCATCTTCACTTTCCCTAGGAAAACATCCGACAACTGAAATTCTCTCTCTAAAATATTGTTGGAATCTGGCTTTCTGTAACTTTCACTCCTTCACCTTTGCTTACCTTCTAGAGCAACCAAGAAGAAACAGTTGCCACCTTTTTTTCCTTTAACTTAATAATAATTCTTCACTTAATACCAAAAGGGAGCAATTAGCCCAGGGTGTCCACTCACAGCTCAGGGAGCCTGACCAAGCTGATAAGTCGGTCTCACAGATCTCTGGCTTCAGTGCCAAGTGAAAACTTCAGTGCAGTCATTAAACTTTATCAACTTTAGGGTTACATGCAGAAAATTCTTATGTGTTTCCCAAACAGGACCACATGTGTGATTCAACATCTGCTCTGTTTTAAAACTGTGCTACGTGCACACATTATTTTATTTTTATCTAGTTACATGAGGCAAGTACATTTACCATCCCTATTTTATAAAGGAAATTCAGTTCTCTGAATGGCAGAACCTTTATGGGCATGTCCACAAAGTAGAGTGGCAAGGGCATAGACTTCAGTCAGAGGGAGTTGAAGTTGAATACCAGTCCCTCCACTTGCTAAATCTGTAATCTTTGATAAGTTATATAACCTCTTTGAAATTCAAGTTTCTTATCTTAAAAACTGAGATAATAAGCCAGGCGTGGTGGCGCACGCTTGTAATCCCAGCATTTGGGAGGCTGAGACTGGAGGATCCGGGTTCGAGGCCAGCCTCAGCTACCTAGTGAGGCACTCCACAACTTAGTGAGACTCGGTTTCAAAATAAAGAATAAAAAATAGGGCTGGGGGTATAGCTCAGAGGTAGAATGCCCCCGAGTTCAACTCCCAGTACTGCCAAAAAAAAAAAACAAAAAACAAAAAAACTGAGATAATAAAATGTCATGAATAGCTGGGCGTGGTGGTGCATGCTTGTGATCCCAGTATTTGGGAGATTGAGACTAGAGGATCCGGGTTTGCAGCCAGCCTCAGCTACCTAGTGAGGCACTCCGCAACTTAGTGAGACCCTGTTTCAAAATAAAGAATAAAAAATAAGGCTGGGGGTATAGTTCGGAGGTAGAATGCCCCTGAGTTCAATCCCCAATACCGCAAAATAAGTAAGTAAGTAAATAAATTAATTAATTAATTAATTAATAAAATGTCATGAGTTATTAGAAGAAAATTATATGTTCAAATGTATAGTGTGCTCAATAAACTCTAGTTTCCTTCTTCCATTGCCCTGTAATCCTAGAGATCCTCACTACTGCCATGTAGCAGAACAGCAAATCAAAAATCACATTATGTCCAAATATAATTGAGCATAGAAAGCTACCTATATCGATATTAAAGTGTCAATCTGAGCAGATAAGCCATCAAATGAATGGCGAAATTATATAAGCTGCTAATACGAAAGAATTTACCTCACAAAGGAGCTCATATGGAGATTGCATTGACCATTTAAATGGAAAAATATATAACTATGTACATACGATTGAGAAAAAAAAGAGTGAGACAGACTTTGTGCTGGGCCTGGACCTCCCTGTTGACTACCGCCTCCTGTCCTTCTAGCTTTCTGTTTTCATCCTCCCTCTCTTGCTCTCTACATCCCTAGAGAGACAGAATGGCTGGTCCCTGTACTCAAAGCTCCTTGGTCTTTTTGTCCTCACTTTCTCTTCAGCTGGACCAAGGGTGACCTTTTCAGTGAGGCCAAGACTCCTTTTCCTACGGTGACCTCCACGGGTCCCAACTTTGGATAAACAATACCACACACTTCCTGTTCCCCTGACAGTTCATTTTAGTATAAGATGATAAGGGAAGCCTGGGGTGGAGGGACACTCCCCCGCCTTTAAGGAAACCTAATAAATGCAAGTTCTTGGTGATGATAAGATTAGTTTGGCCTCACAATTTTTAATATATATATATATATATATATATAAAAGAAACGTGTATTTTATTTTGAAACTCATGTACAGTTCTATGGTAGACAGGTCTGGGTTCAAATCTAAATTCTGACACTTTGATTGTAGCCATGAATTCACTCTTAGTGTATTTGGACTTCAGTGTTTTTATATGAAAATAAGAAAAGGGTGTAATATTAGCTAAAACATACTTAGTGCTTGCTTTAAGCAATATTATAGTTCTAAGCAATAGTTATAATGACAATACAATAGTTCTAAGCCATATACAAAATATGTGTATTTAATCTTTTAATAACTATAATATTTAGAACAAAAGCCAGAGTTGCTGTGACAAAGAGCCCAAGCAATGCAGACATCTAAAAAATGAGGACAGTTGGGAATGGTGATGTACAACCATAATCCAAGCTTGGGAAGCTGAGACAGGAGGATTGCAGGTTCAAGGACTGCCTCAGCAACCTAGTGAGACTCGCAACAACCTATTGAGACCCTGTTTCAAAAAACAGAACAAACAAATAAATAAACAAACAAGCAAACAAAAAGGGCTGGAGGTATATCTTGGAGGTAGGATGTCCCTGGGTTAAATTTCCAGTAAACACACGCAAGAACACGTGCACACACCACACACACACACACACACACACACACACACACACACACAATGCTGGGGATCTAGCTCAGAGGTAGAATGCCCCTGGGTTCAATCCCTAGTACCCTATCCCCCCCCCCATACACAGAATAAAGACATTGATTTCTCCCTTAAACAACCCAGTAATGGCAGATGGATTGTGTGTTCAGAGTCATTCATGAGCCCAGGTTAGCAGGGTGACTCTGCCAACCTCAATATTCAGCTTCACCATCCACCACTCATTACCTGTAACCATTATTTTCAAACAACTGGGAGGAAAAAGAAGCAAAGTATCCAGGATAAGGAATTTCTTTTTTAACCAAGTAAAGCTCTGGTTGTACACATTACTTTGCTCTTGTTCCATTAATCAACATATCGGCTGCATTTAATTAGTTCTAAGAGAATTTGAAATATATAATTTCTAGTTGAGCAGCCATGTGCCCAGAAAGGAGAGAGGGGATGTGGGGAGGCACTCAGGACCTTCTGCCACAAAACCTTGTACAATAGTCACCTTGTTACTCCACTTTACAGATAAAGAAACTGAAATACAGAGAGGTTAAGTAACTTGTCCAAGAAAAAACAGCTCACAGTGATGAGGCCAGGATTTAAACCTCAGGCAGATTGTCTCCAAAATGTTTGCTCTTCTGCCATCTCAGAGCCTACTGTATATTGGGGTTTATTTACCTTTCGTTCTCTCCACTAACCTATAAGCTCTTGGAGGAAACAATCCAATTCACTTTTAAACTTCTTAACATTGTGCTTTGCATATAAAGAATGTCTCAGTCAGTTTTTTAGGTGCAAGTGACAGAAATCTACTCTAACTAGTTTAAGCAGAAAAGAAATAAATCAAATGATACTAGCAGCCCAGGAATATCCAGGAAGACCAGAGAATCAGCTTTGAAGGTTATATAGCTCAGAGCAAGGTGCAAATCCTACCAGAAGCTGGCCCCTGTGGAGTCACCAGATGGAGTCAACAGGCAACTAGCTCACTGCTGCCCCAGAAGCCTTTGGAAGCTCCAGTCTCTGCAGTCACTTTCCTCAGCATGAATCTGTGTGTCACTAGCCTTGGTGAGTCACCAGTTTTTGATGTGGGGTGCTGTATGAGTGTGTCTGGGGTGGCCTCTGTCATTTTCTGGCACCTCATTACATGGGGGCGGTGGAGGGAATGAGTGTCTGGCTTCTGTCACTCAAAAGGCCAGAAGACTCAAAAGATGGAGCATTTCCCAGCATAGAAAAGGTGTTCCAAGGGGCAAGGCAGCCAAAGTATATTAACTGTCTATCCCAAAGGATCTTGTATAAAGTGACTTTTTCCTCCTAACATTTCGAAATCCTTTCCTACTTCTTGCCTATTCTACTTCTTAGTAGAGTGCCTGATACACAGAGATGATTTTCCTGTAGCAACTTCAGAAGAAATGTTTAGAATTCAAAGAATTTTCCAATTCTAGAGCAGCTTTTACATAGTGATTTAATAGGGCACAGGCACAGGTAACCTAGTCCATTTAGCTGCTATACAAAGTAATTAGCAACTTCAATTATGCCAGTGCCCTTAAGTGGACTTTTGGCTCTTATGTGTCTGCCTCGCCTCACTCTTTTTTTTAAAATCAAAGTAGTAGTTTGCTTGTCTTCTTATCATTTTTCCTGAAGGGTCTAATGATAGCTTTATACCAAGCAAGAGTAAATTTTCACTTCTCTTGTCAGTTGATATTTTCCTTATTCACATATGCATCTAGAAGAGAAAATATAAGTAAATGAAAGTGCACTGAATTAGAGTAATAGATATTAAATACATAAAAGTTCTTTGAAGTCAAGTGTGTAATCCCAATACTTGGGAGGCCAGCCTGAGCAACTTAGTGAGATTCTGTCTCAAAATAAAAAATAAAATAAAATAAAAAGGACTAGGAGTGTAGATCAGTGGTAGAACACCCCTAGATTCAGTACCACCAACACCAAAAAAAAAGTTCTTTGAAAAACATAAATGACAATGGCAATTATTATTATGCGCCTAGAATATTATCAAAGTATAATAAAGTGAGATTTGTTAGCTAAATGCATTTTACTGATCTGCTGCAGTGGTTAAAAATTTGGAGATACAGTGAACTTCTGGAAATTGGACTGCCTCCAATTTCCAGAAGTCAAACTGAGGCATATGTACTTAGTTTATTTGGGAGATTCACGTGTGCTTAGTTTATTTGGGAGGTGAAAGAAGCACCAACAAGGGAGTGAGGAAGTAAGACAAAGAAAGGAAGGCAGCCAGCAGGGCTAAGGTTAATGAGAACTTCCTCCCACTGCAGGAACTCTGGAAGCCAGTCTATGCCCACACCGCTGGGCTGCGCCTGAGGGTAAGGGAGTGCTGGAAGGCTGCTCCCAGAGAATGCCAGTTCCCTGGCCCGAGGCATGGCAAAGTGGGGTCTAGCAGTAGGTGCTTGCTCTCAGGTGAGGAGATGGAAATGCAGGCAGTGGGGAATCAGCTGCAGCAAGCCCTGGGGTATGAGATTATTGGTTACCAGGGCTTCTTAAGTGATCCAGACAAACCTCCTAACATCTGACTTTTACATAACATGTTGACCTAGTCATTAATCTCTTTATTTGTTAAGTGAAATATTTGGATTAAATGTTTTCTACAGTTTCTGTGATAGTTTTCTGTTTCCTCATTTGCTAAGACTCCCTGGCTAGTCTTCCAAGCTTGCTTGTTAGTGTTATAATGTGAACTGAATGCTTAATTATGTTTCTGCTATGTTGGAAAACTCTTTTTTAGGATATAACTCGTAATATGTGGTATCAAAATATCTGATTTCTTGGTAGGATCTTTTGGGTGTTATTATGACTCTCTTCTAGTACATCTTATTGCTGGCTATAAATAAGAAGGAAATGTGTGTTATGTGTTATGTGTTTGCAGAGGCTCGTTTGGAAGAAATTGGATACAGGGAATGGTACAGAAGCATTTTTTGTAATGAGAACTCCCTCTAGGCCTGTGGCTTGGACATGGAGGATAGATGTAAATGCTTGTCCAGTTATTCCTTCTTTGAGGATGGGGTATTAAGTTTACTGTATTATTCTTTTCATCAGATAAGCATTTGATCATGAGTTTCAAGGTAGTAGATGTCTTATTTTAGAACTGGAGATGGCATGGCCACCTGGTTTCCTTCTGGTGAGCTTTGACTCCACTCTTCTGGTGAACTGGTAAAAATAGATGTGTCCTTTCCTATATGGCTCTGTCTTCCTTACTATTACTATTACTTTACTATTTTCTTCTTTCTGGGATTGTTCTATGGCTTTAGGAAAACAAGAAGATGAGAATTTTTTGGTTTTCCTTCTTGCCTATTTGTCAGATTTAGCAAATAAAGATACAAGACACACTGCCAAGTTTGAACTTCAGTCAAACAAGTTTTTTTTTAATTGTATGTTCCATGTAATATGTGGGACATGGTTATGCTAAAAATTATTTGTTGCTTAGATAAATTCAAATTTAACTGGATGGCCTGGCAACCCTTACATTTAGCTGTCTTCAAAATTTGCTTTTGTTTTAAATTAAATCTGGCTTACCAGCAAGAACTGTAGCTTATTTTCCATTTCCAGTTCTTAAAACCAAGAAGATATCAGCACAGTCTCATCATTTGTGGCACAAACACAATGATTACAGCAAGAATACTTCACTAAAGAAAGCATTCTCCTGCTTTTTTTGTTTTGAAACTGAAGTGTTTTCAAGATTTCCTTGAATAATTAAAATGAAGAGTGTAATCACTGTGGTGTTAAGTTGTAGGATGGAAATTAACAAGCTATTACTAAAGGCAGTTCTCATCCATCACATACAGCCTTTGTGATTATCTTCTGTGTTATTTTTTAACCCGAATATTCTGATATGTATTAAAAGAATTGTGTGTGGTGCTTGTTATAATAAGGAGAATTTAATATGTCTCATATACTGATACATACATCCCTTGTTGGGCTTTATTTAACACTATAATTAATAGTATTGGAATTTTTAATTCTGTCCTGCCAATCATGCTTTCCTTGTTCTCTCTTCCTTTCATGAATAATTCTAGAGAGAGCTATAAACTAAAGAAAAAAGGCTAGGACACTTGGGAATTACATTCTCCCCTCAAGGGCAGACAATGATAGTCTGCTTCAAGCAGGACAATTCTGCACTACTCCCTGCCTCACACATGCATGCCCCATTGCATTGGGCCAGGTCTACACTTGACATGAGACCACAGCCATGCCTAGCTCCTCCCCCTTCCCTATTCTGTTTCTCTCCTTCCTTGGAAGATTCTTCCTGAAAAACACTCCCTAATAAAATACCTTCCCTAGATTCCCATTACAGGCTCTGCTTCCTAACCTAAGACTGTGCCACTGCTGTCACTCCCAGAGACAGAAAAAATTTTCAAGTTTATTAGATCAATTGGAAGACTAATTCAACAGTGAGTGGATTCCAGAAGAGGAGAGACTCCCATAGTATATTTAAGGAAAATAAAATAATTTCTCTAAATAAAGATTGATGATACAGAAATACTTGTTAAGACTGAAAACTGGAGAAAAAAGATCTGGGCATGGTCGATTTCCTAAGCCAAATCTTAATTAATAATGCTATTGTTAAAAATAGAGATATACTGAACAAGCAACAACCAGTCTTTCATTATTTTCTAAATTGATCAGACTGTGTGTGTGTGTGTGTGTGTGTGTGTGTGTGTGTGTGTGTGTGTATGGTGCTAGGGATTAATCCCAGGGGCAGTCTACCTTTGAGCTACATCCCCCAGTCTTATTTATTTATTTATTTAATTTGGAAATAGGATCTCACTAAGTTGCTGAGAGTCTTGCTAAGCTGCTGAGGCTGGCCTTGAACCTGCAATCCTCCTGTCTCAGTCTCCCAAGTACTGGGATTACAGGTGTATGCCACCATGCTAGGCTGGTCAGACTTCAATAAAACAGAACTAGATCCTATTTGATAAAAGAGAAGGTGGAAACACTAGAGATGACATATGATGCAGTAACAAAATTGATTAACTGCAAATAGTAGGTTTTGTGTGGAAAAGTTTCTTGTAGAAAGAACCATATTATTATTGACATTGTTTAGAATTGCTGGTAAAGGATGATAACAAAAGTAGACTGTATCTTTAGTCAGTTAAATGATTGTTTTAAAATTATCTACTGACCATATAACTTTCGGTTGCCTGTGCACAGGGGATGGCTCCCACCCTCTACTGTTGGTATGACAGTGATGCCCTCATGTGACAAAACACTGGGACAAAGTAACAAGAATGTTTAGAAAATTTCTGTGTAAGACATGTCAATAGACTGGGACTGGTTTATGACCAACAATTAAGCATATATTCTTAGATGTTTTTTACAAAAATTTGATTTTGCGGATACCCAGTATTATTTTCTAGTGGTTAATTTTTATTGCAGTTTACAAAATCTATTGGTATGTGACAGTAAATAAATGTTAAAAAATAGTCCTTTGTCATAGATACTCTGAGAAACAATAGTTTACAAGTGTCCTGTTGAATTGTAGGATACTTTAAAGTGTTTTCACTAAGCAAGATGGTGACTTGCCATGCATCTGTGAATCTAAAAACATGCCAGTGGCTGGGCTTGAGCAAAGAACAGACTAGACGCCACCCAAGCTGATTATATGGGAACACAGATTATTACATTAGGACAATTATAAAGATCAGAGTCTGTCTTTGGACAAACTTATTGTGGTTCTTCTCACACAAAGCTTATTAGCACCATGGAGATTAAGATGTGACTATTTAGATGACTGGTTTCATTTACTCCCTAAATGCAAAAGACTAGAACCAGAGAGTGCTATGTAAATAGTGTTCATCTTGAATTCTTTCATAGGGAAGAATATAGGAAATTGGAAGGAAGCCAGAATAAAATTAGTAATATTTGGATGACTGTGTGCAGGAAAAGAGCAGAAGAGATTCAGTGCTCAGTTTCAGAGCAGTGGTAGCAGGACTGACTATGCCACTTAATGGGAGACACTGCTGCCTGAAATAATCAGAGGAAGAATGACAGCAACAACCTCGCAGTGACAGGGATTTTTTTCTACTCCCATTTCAGTTCAGATTCTTCCCTGGTTCTTCTGTCACATGAAATTTTCTTTTGGCATTTCTTTTTCAAAAAATGCCACCATTCATGATCCTGGTGGCAACTTAGTTCTATAATCTTAACTTTTTCTGTGATAGAACACTGAGTAAAAAAATGAACACTTATCTCACAGGGGATTTTTAAATCTGACTTTTATAATTTCGACTATAGATACTACAAAGGATAATTATTAGTTAGCTTCACTTCATTACACATTCATTCATTTCATACTTTCTTGGTGTATTACATAATAATCCTTTGGCAAATGAATGAACTAGATGAGTAGAAAATAGAATGAAATAAATATAAGTCTGAGGAATGCAAAGTATTCTTGCCTATGAGGGAAAAAAGTGATTTTTTAATGTCTTAAAATTTGTTATGTTTGGAAAATAGCCTGACAAATCCATTGTTGCATTCATTCCAACAGTCAATTAGGCTAAAAAAAAATACAGGTATGTCAGCATCCACATATTTTATGCTTAGGATGTCTCATAAATACAGGTTTGTTTACTGGCTTTTTAAAATGAAAAACCACAGGCATTTTTAAATAATCACAGTCTTTATATAACATATGTATTTGATTCTGGGGATCAAACCCAGGACCCCACACATGCTAAGCACACATTCTATCACTGAGCTGCACCACTATCTCCTATAGAAATAATTTCTGATTCAATAACTCATCATCCAATCTAGAGTTCTACTATGATCATTCAAATAGACTATCATATTTTTAATAAATGTAAAAAAATACCTTTCTATTAAATAGCTATCTATGGCCTGTTTAGCACCCAGTTCCAGCATGTAATTGATCTTGCCTCTATAAAATTCATCATATGTCTACCTTGAATTTTTTCTGTAATCATTTGACCACTTCTTTCTATAGCTTTTCAGAGTATAACTTCTTTCAAGATTTACTTTAGTAAAACATGATTGTAGGACAATGTATGGGAATCATATTTGCAACTCTTTGATAGTTTTCTTATTGAGCTAGAAACTTGCTAGACTTTCTTTTTTCTTACCAATCTGTATCGCACAGGATATGAAACAGGATTCTCCCTAATGAAAGCAATTCAGAATCTCCAAGAGGAAACAAAAATGGTAGAGGAGGCTAAGACTCCTGGGAATTTGGTTCCTATGGAAGGCTTTAAATTTCCAAGGCTTCCTATCTGTAATCCAGCACTCTTCTGTAGCTGATAATTTCTAGCTGCTATTCTTGTATTATTTCCAGAGGGAACATTACCTTTAACAGTAAATACCACATTATATCAGAAGAAAGGCCAAGTAAAAATGCCAAGTGGGTGAACATAGAATTTACCTGCTCACATGTTAATTATCTCAGGTTAGGTGAAGAGTGGGTGAGTTTAATAAAGCTTTGCAAATCTTACTTTCGAAAGGCTGATAGATCTCCACAGCTCCTGTCAACAAATGTAGTGTAGGTATTATTTTCATTGATCATAACTTAAGGAATTTTTTTTAAAGTTCTTAAAGTGTGAAGCATAATTTCTAAAACATAAAATACAGGATCCTTTGTCTTTCCATTGACTAAGTTAGAGCCCTTTCAAATATAGCCTTAATAAAACATTTTTTAGTATTTATTGCTGCAATAATCTTTTACATAATTTATCCCTTCTCAAGATATAGAATTCTAAAATATGCAAAGAATATTGATAAATACCATCCATTAGTTGTTATTTGAGGCTCTAAAAATAAAGTTTATGTGTAATTTCTCTCATTTACTCCAAGAAAAATCATACAGGTACAAAATTAGTATAGTAGAAATATCGATTATTTTGGGTTCTATAGAAAGCTACTCATGTGAGATCCTGGGATTCTGAAAGCTTACTTAATTACTCAATTTAATATGTAAAAGCTTATTTAATTTTTATTCTGTTTTTGAAAATTAAACCTTTGAGTCCAAAATTTCCTTTACATGTTTTTATTGAAATCATTATGTAAGTATCTTATGTAGTGCCACATTGAAGGATGATTTCCATACCTATATTTTCTTAATTATTGTCTCTCACTGTTATTATTTTATAATTAAGATTGAATAATAAACAGTAGTACTTGGGAGGCTGAGACACAGGTTCAAGGTCAGCCTTAGTAACTTAGTGAGACTCTATTTCAAAATAAAAAATAGAATAAGTCTGGGGATTTAGCTCAGAGGTAAAATGTCCCTGGGTTCAATTTCAACTACTGCAAAAAAGAAATGAAGAAGAGAATAAACTATTGTATATTGTTTTACAATTTTAGAAAATAGTAGCATCTATGGTGGGAAATTTTGGAGAACCTTAGTATTAAAGTGTATTCCTAGACATAAAAATATTTCACTTCTTTACAAAAATCTCAAACAGAAAGAAGTATCAATGGAAACTTTATGGTCTATAGATTTCCTTTGTCATTTAAGAAAAATTAATAATTAAGCCAGTTCATACATTTACCACACTTGAAGTCCAGCACTCTGTATAATGAGAAAGAAATACTCATTTTTCTTGTTAAGAAGACTTTGTGTAGACTGCATTTTTTAACAGGAAATTTTGGAATCTGCACCATGGTAATTCTATTGGTGGTAAGTTGATAGTTAGCTGGGTATATCCTTTTAGTTTTAGTAGTTCTGAGCTTAGCAGTCCTCTCTCAGTGTAGGTGGGGAAAACATGACTCTGAAAGCGATGTTGGGAGCAATGGGCACCTCTGCATGGGGTGCATGCCCCACTATCCAGACAGACAGACAGCTAGGAGGTCCAGAGCTCACCTGCAGGTACAGAAGGATCGTCCAGTACCTAAGACAGAGGGCTGGGAGGCCCAGAGCCTACCTGCAGGTGCAGAGGGACCTGTGAAAGCTGCAGGCAGGTCAACAGTAGGAGCAGATTTCTGGAGAAGAGAAGCCTGGTTCCCATTCCCCACAGGAGCTGGTTTCTTACTACTCTTTACCACTTTGAATATGTTAACAGAAGCTGCGCCAGTGTTCGCGTGGGCTAGGAGTGGAAGCAGGGAAGAAGGTTGTAGCGAAAGGAGAGGAAGGAAGCCAGGAAAGGACACATTCCCGCCCCACCCAGGGAGCGTGCCACCAGGATTCTTGCTTTCAGTAGGAAAAAACCAAGTTGTGTTTCCTACTCTCACACTGCTTCACTTCTGACACCACATGTGTGTGTTTTTCCCCCACACACCAAGCAGTTCTCCAGCAGACACTGACTATTTCTCCTACACTTCAATTCTGACACCAGCTACCTGGAGTTAGGGTCAAATCCCACCTGGTCAGGGCTTGGTCCCACAAGACTGCTGCCACTTTTAATGGCAATCATAAATCTGGCTCTCCAAAATTCTGACCAGCCAGCTATAAATCGGGGGTTCCCAAGACCCCCTTTGGGAGTTCAATTAATTTGCTAGGGTGACTCACAAAAACATAGGGAAACCATGTCTTATACTTTCTAGTTTCTTATGAAGGACATCACAAAGGCTACAGATGAACAGCCAGATGGAAGAGATCAGAAGACAAGGTATGGGAAAGAGGCATGGAGCTTCCATGACCCACCTGGTGCTCCACCCTCCAGACCTCCACATATTCAGCAATCAGCAAACTCTCCAAACCCTGCGGGTCAGGGATTATTATGGTGGCTTCATCATGTAGGCGTTACTCATCATTAGCTCCATCTCTAATACCTCTCCTTCTCTGGAGGATGAGGAGTGGAACAAAAAGATCTAAATTTCTAATCACAACTAGGCCTTTCTGGTGACCACCCCTCACCACCGAGCTACTTTATCAGAACAAAAGATGCTCCTATCACCCAGGAAATTCTAAGGAATTAGGAGCTCAGCATTGGGGACCGGGGGCCAAGACCAAATTTAGACCAAAGATGCTGCTGGCACTCCTATCATTCAGAAAATAACAAAGGTTTTAGGAACTCTGTGCCAGGAACCAAAGCAGAGAACAAATACACATTTTTTTCTTATCATTTCTATAGCCCTACGCAAAAAATAACTATGGGTTCAGTATTTCCTTCATTAGACACCTGATGTGGCACCAAATACAAGCAGGCATCATTTGTGGTATCTTGGAAGTTACTGCTAATAGATAGTGCCTCCTGGACCGTAGAACCCAGCTTCTGGATTAATTAAAATGACTATACTTTTAAAGATCAATTCTAATGCCTCAATTTTTCTAAACTTGAAGGTTATAGGTAGCTAGGAGACTTCCTTTTGGTGGGTGATTTTTTTCTCTGAGCTTTTTATTGTTTAATTAAGTACACAAAACACATAGACAAAATAGCTTCAAATTCAGGTCAAGGGCAGCCATACTTTGTTGGAAAAATAAAAGGCGTACAACTTAGTTATGGCCTTCTGAATACAAAGAGCTTGATATAAGTATCCATCTTAAACTACTGCACCTACTCATCTCATGCTCCTGTTTTAATTTATATCCATCCAAATTTTCCTTCCTGAATTTTAATGCTCACTGTTTACAGCTGCTTCATTGATTACCCCTCATTTATTTCCCAGAAGGCCAGTTTTCTTCAAAAGTACCTCATAAATCACTTTTACCCATTCTCCCATTAGGGTAGGGCATGTTCTTTACTAAGGATAGATGGGGTGATGAAATTTGTTCTTAATACAAATGATATAAAATTGGCTGAGAGCCACTGCTCAGATTTCTATTTTTATATCTCTCCCCACTTTTGCAACAGATAGCCTCCTTTGAACACAGCTCAGATTGCTGTCCTGCTTTATAAGCTGCTTGAAACATCTTAAAAGTATTTATATTTGGCGTATACAAATATTTTTAGTCTAATTTTAGTAATCCCTGTATTTCATTAGGGAGAACCAGAATCTCCATAGAATCACTTTACCTAACAAAGAAACAGTTAACAAATCCTTATAGTGTTATTTTATGCCAGGCAGGTGGTGCACACCTATAATCCCAGTATTAGGGAAGCTGAGATAGGAGGATCACAGGTTTGAGGCCAGTGTGCAGAAATTTAGCAAGACCATGTTTCAGAATTAAAAATAAAATAGAGCTGAGAGTATAGCTCAGAGATAGAAGCCCTCTGGGTTCAATCCCCAGTACCAACAACAACAACAAAATATTATTTTGCTACTTGTGAGAGTTACTTTTATTGATTATCATCATAGACTGATGCTATAAAAGAAAGCCTCAGGGACTTGCTGGCATTACTGCATTTTATGACGAAGAGCAGTCCTTTGCTTGGAGGGTTGGCTTTAAATTTACTCAGCGAGTCACAAATGTACCAACATACATTCTGGAGACTTTATGTAGACCAGGATGCCCCTGGTCAGGACCATAAGAACTCCTCTTTCCTTTCACACAGTAGCAGGATGGGTTCTCCCCATGGACGGACTATAGCTTGAACTGTATTTGAACTGTGCTCCTTACCTCCTCTCCTTTTCCTTTTCCTTCCTTCCAAATGTGGACTGATTCTGTCTTGAGGCTCAGATTGACTGGATTGGGTCCCAATATTTGCAAAAATATTCTTCCCAACTTTTCCAGGTCAGGGAGAAGGGTAGCCCCAGGCTATGACTGGACTATGATATGGAACACACAAACTAACAACTATGTTGCTAATCATGCTTCTGCTCTCTAGGACTATGAGCACATTATTGCACTTCATTGTATGTGGTCCTGTGCCACATCATGATATTTGATCAACTATAGACTACATATATAATGGTTGGCCCCTAAGATGACAATGGAGCTGAAAAGTTCCTATTGTCTCATAATGTCATAGCTGAGTTAACATTGTAATGCAACACAATACTCACATGTTTGTTGTACAAACAAAACTACTGTGCTACCAATCATATAAAAATATAGCCCATAGGATTATGTAAAATACATAATATGTAATAACATTAAATGACTATGTTACTGGTATGCTTACTTATGCTTTTTGTTATTATTTTAGAATGTGCTCCTTCTACTTATTAAATAAAGCATTTTCTCTAAGACAGTTTGCCATATGATGCTGGCAGCATCCTCTTACATCACATGTTGACCTTGTCTCTTGATTGCATCGAGAGATGATTGACCTATACCACCCAGTCCTGTGTAAGTACATTCAATGATGAAGTTGCCTAATGGCTTAATTCTCAGAGCATGTCCCCATTGTCAAGTAACTCAGGATGGTAATTCCTATGAGAACAGGAAAGGAAGGCCCAACAAAGGAAAACACGGAACTGTGCTGTTTCCTAGTAAGACTTCCTTCATGGAGAAGAGATTTTCTCATTTCACTGAAGACCACCAAGATCTGTTTATTTACTGTGGATCTACTGCTCAGTTTATATTCCCTAGCATAACTCCCTTTGGAAAAGAAAGTTATAATACAATTATAACATTTCTCCAGTAGTTGTAATATGTTTCCTTCAGTTTCTGCCAGCTGTATTTCATGATGGAGAACACTACTAGTAATTTACCAGCCTGTCAGAAAGGTGGAAGAGTGGTAGACTCAGATAACACATAATACACTTCAAAAAACTGTATAATGACTGAAAATATCTCTATACCTACTATACTAAAAGATATGAACAGGATCTTCCAGGAGACAAACATCATTCAAGGGAAGTCGAAACTAATGCACTTTGGGTATATATTACATTTGTGAAATAGAATACTGCACTCTGGTTTCTATTCAAAATTCTGATATCAGAAAAATATTTTACTAAAGTGATAATTGGATCTCTGAGAGAGGTAGGTTTGGTAAAATGTTGGTTGGCTGCATTACATTTTGCAGAGGAAGAAATCCTACATTTAGAAAGATTAATGTTATTGGATCTTCATAGTATAAAAAAGAAAAGAAGCTTGGTGACAGGCTCATGCCTGTAACCCCGGTACTTGGGAGATGGAGACAGAAGCATTGCAGGTTCAAGGACAGTGCATGGGAATTTAGCAAGACCCTGTTTCAAAATGAAAAGTATAGCTCAGAGGTATAGCTCAGAGTCAGAGGTATAGCTCAGAGTTAGAACTCCCTTGGATTCAATACCCAGAACGAGAGAAAGAGAGAGAGAGAGAGAGAGAGAGAGAGAGAGAGAAAGAAACATGTTTTACAGCTTTACTCAGTAGTAATGAATGGAAAGAAATTCCCAAATATGATATACTTTGAGTCCCACATTAGGTCACAACAAGCAAAACAAAAATGTGTGGTTCTATCTTTTTAATTTCAGCTTCATACCATCCCAGCCACCATGTCCTACAACTACAGTGTTAATATATTTCATGTGTATATTAATTAGGGACACCCTAATGTGTCAGGCAGTCAGCTGTGCCCAGCATGTTCCCATGACCTAACAGATGGCCCACCATTCAAATGCTTTGTAACTCTTGTTTCACAGGAGACTCCTAACCTGTGCCTTTTCCCTAAACTCAACAAACTTGTTTTCAACTATGTATAGAAATCATTATATTTGAATATACAAAAAGACATTTTGTATTTCAGGTTTCTATCAGGGATCAGGAAAGCAGAGATAGAAGGGAATATTTTTGACCCCATAGTAGTAAATAAATGGTAACAAATACAAATATATGAAAAGAGATAAAGATAGTTGAGGCCTGTAAGCAAAATCCAGAATGCTTGCCCATGACAGCTGCCCTCTGCTCACTGAATCATCTCTTTGCAGCTGGGACAATACCAGAGACAATGTAAGACAATTAAATTGCCCCTGCAGATGCCCCACCAATGACCCAGGTGCTGAACTGCCTTTAACTTAAAATCCAACCCAACTGTCCCAGAAGATAGGTTAATGCCAATCCATAGCCCACTTGGAAAGTATACTATTGAGACACAAAAAGGTAATTGTTTTTTAAAAGCTTTCAGAGCTTAGATCATTAAAAGAAATACCTTGTCTTGAAATTTCTCACCAGTTAGTTGAAGGCACAAGTTTGTATATTTAGACAACTTGTCCCCAGTGGCATAAATAATAGAGATAGTTACAGATCCCTGAAATGCTGATTGTGAAGATCAATAGGAATTGAGGCAAAAGTCATATGCATAAGAATCTCTTGGAGGCCTGAGGATGTAGCTCAGTAGTAGAATGCTGGCCTAGCATGCATGAGGCCCTGGGTTCAATCCTCAGTGCCACCAAAAAAAGTAAAAAATATCTCTTGGATCATTCTCTTGTTAATTTAGAGTCTATAAATGACTGTATTTACTAATAGTATAATTATAGGTATTTGTGCTGTAGCAAATCAGTATTTTTATATACGCAACTGCAACTCAAAATTCAGGTGTTACTGTTAGTTTGAATTAGGACAAAATGGTAACCTATAACTTAAAATAGAACACAGTCAAGACATAGTAAAACTAAATCTTGATGTCCTTCATTAAAAAGCAAATTAATGAAAACTGAATTAGGCCATGGGACAGAAGGGTTTGTAATTGTAAAATGAGCCAAAGCAGGTCATTAGATTTGGTAAACAAGAAGAATGTCTCATTCTCAAAGCCAGAGGCAGTTTGACAACAATTGCTACCTAGAAAGCTCTTGACCAGGCATATACAATTGGGGAAGGAGGGCAAAGACCAAAATCATCTAGAACTGGAGACAAATGAAAGCCTTAGTTAAGCCATTGTATTTGCGTAATTCTTAACAGAATAGTGTACTGTTTGAGGTTATTTAATCTAATACACTCTCTAAAGAGCATTTTCTAAAACGTTTTTAGTGAATCCTAGGGGTGGTCTGGGGACCTTAGTGCTGGAAAACAGCCGTTCCTAACTGCAGCTTTGACTGTCTAGAATCAAATGGGGCATAAGAGCACCAGAGTAAGCAGAAGGAGGAACCTGCAAGTGTGTTTCCTGCAGTTTCTGCAGCATTCTCCTTGCCTGCCCTAGAGTGACTCTGTTGTTGATCGGGGGTTATGTGAGGGCTATTGTGAGCAGCAGGCTCATTGCTGGATGCTGGGTTTCCAGAGCTAAGTTGGATGACAGAAAGAAAGGGAAACTATAACAATTTCAGTTCTTATCGTATTTTCCAATACCAAGTACTTTGGGTTTGGGGGTGAGAGGAGGGAAAGAGGATGAAGGAAAGAAGTATAACTGAAGAAGAAAGGGAAGAAAGGATATAGATATGAAAGAGGAACAAATGACTCAGAAATAATGATGGCTAATACATTTTGAGAGCTTGCATTGCCAGCATGCTGTTTTGTTTACCCACACAACACACTTACAGGATAATATATAAATATGCCATATATTACATATTTATATAACATATATTTAACATTTCTTTTAAGGATAAAAAAATCCTAAAAGCACTAAAAGCAGTTGTTTACTGGGAAAAGTTTAAACATAATTGTCAAAAAAAAATCTTGAATTATATAGTGTTTGCGGATTTCCACCATGGCCAATTTCAAGCTACCAACCTGAGATATTACTGAACATGGGAGCTGGATAGAGATTTGCAGCAGCCCAGGAGCCCACAAGTACATGCTATTTACCTGTAAGAATACAACAAATATAAATAACCTCAAAAATACAGACGTCAGCAACATGTAATCATATACTTAGAAAATGATGAGTTTTAAGTATCTGTTATCTTTGAATTGTTGTAAATTATTTATCAAATTGTGTAATAATTTAACTCATAGTAGGACTATGTTTAACAATGGCTTGCAAAATTGCTGAAAATTTAGCAATTGGCCTTTGCAAATAGTAACGAGCCCTTGTGCCACTGCCTATGAAGTAAGTATTATCATTGCCCACAGTTTACAGTAAGAAGAAACAGAGGAACAGAGTCTAGTTATTTGCATAAGATTTCATAATTTGTGAATGGTTGAGCTAGAATAATGAACAGCCTTCAAAGCCTTTCTGGTCTCTCAATGGGGACAAATAGACATGAAACAGTCCCCAGTGACCCTAATTCATTTCTATTTATAGTCCAATTACTGATTGAGGCAGAAATGGTTTTGATAGATCTTTAACTAGGAAGTGTTGCTGTAGAGAGGAGTGGATGATTCTCCATCCTATATGCATAGAAGGCTACTGCAAGGAAGACCCCAAGAATAAAAAAGACCTCTGCTTCTCTCCTCTGCATTGCAGCAGGAGGGTGCATTTCAACTCAAGCTCAATATGCAGAATCTTGTAAATATATTTTGGGGAGAATAGCAATGTGAATTTACTTTTCCTGTTAAAGTTAGCATAAAATGTCATTTCTGGCTGAGAGAATTGATAGATATATAACAGTCATTGGGTAACTCCATATTTTTCAGCAGAATCCTAACAGAAATTTCTGAATGGGTCATAATTCTAAATGAAAAAGACAATATATAGGGAAGAAATTATCATTCAAGCAATGAGTCTGCTATGGGAATTATGAACCTTACAGTGAAAAACAGCATATAACTTTCTATCCTGACTTTTAGTAATTCTGAAATAATGATTATTTTAAATTTTAGAGCAAAAGAGTATATACCCTATAGAATATTAGATAATTTAGGATATAGTATTAACATCAAGCTTGATGTTATGTAAAATTTTTTTTCATTAGTTATGCGTTTTAATTATCTGTAAACTAATAAAAGCCATTTACATTGTTAAATTGCTTTTTTGCTATGTCATTTTGTGATGAACTAATGAATAACCCTAGACTCATAAATAAATATTTCAGTGAATTAATTTTACATTTACAACCTATGGTTCTAGGCTACATATTTATAAAACTCAAGCAAACAGAAAATAATAAATATTCATTTTTGACAGAAATTGTAAATCATTTAAAAATTATTTCAAGTCAATAAATATACAAAAACATTAATTGCTTAGAAGTCAATTTATTTAGGTTGTGAATTTACAAAGACTGCATCTCCTGTGGTCTCCATGGTAACAACAATAAAACAAGTTAACAGAAGAGGTGTCTCAATCTCCATAAAAGGGGTTAAAACCTTTACTCAAATTTAAACTATCAAGTTAAATTTACAATCAGTCAATTTCAAAAGCTAAAAAGGTGATAAATATAGTTGGAATGTGATTTTCAATAATCAAACAACCTCTATCAAATTCAGTGCTAGGCACATTGTTCTTCACAGTATAAGAGTAAAAACAATGTTTTAATCTATGTTAAATATCACTACATTATTCAGTAATATATTTCCTATATGATCCTATACAACCTCATTAATTTTCTTGCTGTTTTTCCTGGAGCAAATTCTGCTAATGAATATAAGCAACATTGGTCACAAGTGAATTGACCGCCAGAGGTGGAATGCAGGTCATGCTGTACAAAGAATAGCTGAACAGGATGGTGGCAGAGCTCTTGCTATAGGATTTGGGTAGTGTCAGGTAGATCCAAACCCTCCTTTGGCTACTGTACATTCATTTTCCCTCTTTCATGACCATTCACAACCACTGTCTGCTCTAAAGCCTCTTAAAGCCATGTGACATTTAAGACCTCTTAGGAGCCAGGCGTGGTGCCGCAGGCTTGTAATCCCAGCATTCAGGAGGCTGAGGCCAGAGGATCCGGGTTCCTGGCCAGCCTCAGCTACCTAGTGAGGCACTCCGCAACTTAGTGAGACTCGGTTTCAAAATAAAGAATAAAAAATAGGGCTGAGGGTATAGCTCGGAGGTAGAATGCCCCTGAGTTCAATCCCCAGTACCGCAAAAAAAAAAAAAAAGACCTCTCAGTACTAGATCTTACTAAAGTAGCCTCTTCTGAACCGCAGAAAACTGAAATTGTTTTCTGTAATTTCAGTTACCTGTAGTCAACTACACTCTAAAACATTAAATGGAAATTTTTAGAAATGAACAATTGTTTTTATTTTATTTTTTTAGGTACGGGGAATCAAACCCAGGGGCGTTCTACCTCTGAGCTATACCCCCGGTCCTATTTTTCATTCTTTATTTGGAAACAGGGTCTCAAAGTTGCGGAGAGTCTCATTAAGTAGCTGAGGCTGGAGAAATGAACAATTCTTTAATTTTAAATTGCACACTATTCTCAAAAGCACAATGAAATCATGCCTGGAACATGAACCATCCCCTTGCCTAGCACATCCACACTATAAGTGCTACCCACTTTTAGTCACTTAATAACTAGCTTAATTGTCAGATTGACTATTGCAGTATCACAGTGCTGTGTTCAAGTCACCCTTGTTTTATTTAATAATGGCCCTCAAGTCCAAGAGTAGTGATACTGGCAATTTGAATGTGTCCAAGAGAAGCTGTGAAGTGTGTCCTTTAAATTAAAAGTTGGAAGTTCTCAACTTAAAAAAATAAAAAATTATATGTTGAGGTTGCTAAAGATCTACAGTAAGAATGAGTCTTCTATTGGTAAAATTGTGAAGAAGAAAAAAATAAATTAGTGTTAGTTTTGTTGTACTTTTATGGATATAAGTGGCCTACTATGTAATTTACTCTAAAGGTTCAAAGAATAGGTGTGGCAGCAGGGCAGTGATGTGGCTTGAAAATCCTGCAGTCTCAAACCTGAATAACTTCTTCATAGAAAGACATAAAAGAGTTGCTGAAAGCAATTTCTTTCATAGGACTGCTACTATAGGCTTAGCAAGAACTGCTACATGCTCAACCATTTCCTTTACCTCCTTGGCTACAGACTATATTTCCTAGCCTTCCTTGCACACAACTGAGTTATAGCCAGAAGAATAAGGGCAGAGCCATTCCAGGCTTGTCATTATAAACTTCTTATGTAATCATTCTTCCTATGTAATCATTCCATTTGTCAACTGGATGTAGAGTATCAGAGAAGTCTGACATTCTAGCAAACAGTAGAGCACTAGATGGAAGGAGAATTTTCCTGCCTGAATACACTGAAGGCTTCTGTCAATGCATAACACCCTCATTAGACTTTATATAAGAGCAAAACATAAACTTTGTTGTGTTAAGCCACTGACATTTTAAACTGTGCTTGTAATAGCAGCTAGCCTTACTTATCCTAGAACAAGGGGAAAGAGGATGTTTTAAACAATACAAAATCATTTCTCTCTTATTCTTTTGCCAAGGCTGCCCCCTTTTTGTTAAAACAAAACTATTTCTTAACAGAATGATGGCTCTTGATACTTATCAAGTAACTAAAAACAGCCGTTTTCAGTAGGAAAACAAAAGATGTGATAAAGGTTCAGAGAAGAGGAGAAAGTATATAAAATGTCTGGCTCTTAATAATTTTATCACATCAATCTATCAAGTCTATAATGTGATTTATAAAAATGTTTTCAAAAACCTCTTTTCTACTGAATGCTTTTAAAAATAATTTCTCATTGTAATCAAAAGAAGCATCCTCTGCCACCTAGTGGCTCCTTATAACCAATCAAGAAAAACAGAGCAAAAATAAATAACAAACATTTATTTTAAACAAAAGATCTATGTTGTGAATTTTTCAAAATAAGTGGTACATAGAAAACAAAACCCTTAAATTTCAAATATTGAAATCTTCTTTTTCTTCGTAGTATTGTACTGATCAAGTTTCATTTGAATATTTAATTGCTAACAGCCTTTCTGCAGAGTGACTAGGAACCTTAATGGCTTTTGAGCCAAAGGGAAGTTCCTTGGTTTCTTCATGGTAAAGGCAAAATATCAATCTAATAATTTTATCCAGTATGCTTTTAAAATACAAATAAGACAAATATTTTTTTTTAATGTACAGTACTTGAAGGCCTTCAATTTGTTACTTAACTTGAGGGAGAAGTCTATGTTTATTTTATTATTATTTATTGTTTGTTTGTTTGTTAGTTTGTTTTTTCCCAGCTGAAAATTTCTTTTTATTTTTTTTAATTTTTAATTGGTGCATTGTAATTATACAATGCACCAATGCATCTTTGTTAGGTACAAGCTGGTATAGGTAAAGGCATACAAGCACACATTTCTCACTTAACCCTTCCCCAATTCCCACCCCACTCCCTCCTCTTCCCTCTTTCTCAAGGTCAGTTTAGTGATTGACTTTGATGTGTTCATGAAAGTACATCATGCTCATTAGGGTGTCCCACCTCCCCCCATCACTTCCATTAAGTCAAATTCTTTGTTCACCTAAGGATTTTCCTTCTTTATCTGGAGTTCCTCTTATGTCCCATTTTCTCCCTAGCTTCCACATATTAGGGAGAACATTCGATTTTTAACTTTTTGTGACTGACTAATCTCACGTAACATAATGTTTTCCAGTTGCATCCATTTCCCTGCAAATAACATGATTTTGTTCTTTATGGCTGAGTAAAATTCCATTGTGCACATATCCCATAGTTTTGTAATCCATTCATCTGTTGATGGACATCTTGGCTGTTTCCATAGTTTGGCAATTGTAAACTGTGCAGCTATAAACATAGATACACATGTGTTGGTATGATAGTTTGGTTTCCGTTCTTTTGGGTAGATACCCAGAAGTGGTATTGCTGGATCATATGGTAGGTTCATTCCCATTCGTCTAAGGATCCTCCATATTGTTTTCCAAAGTGGTTTCACTAATTTTCAATCCCACCAACAATGTATTAGGGTTCCCACTTCTCCACACCCTTGCCATCATTTGTTGTTGTTTGTGTTCTTGATGATTGCCATTCTGATTGGAGTTAGGTGAAGTCTCAGGTAGTTTTGATTTCCACTGATTGCTAATGATGTTGAACTTTTCCTCATACATTTATTGGCCATTTGTATTTCTTCTTTTTTGAAGTGTCTATTTAGATCCTTTGCCCATTTTTTTGATTGGGTTATTTGTTTTCTTAGCTGGGAGTTTCTTGAGTTCTCTGTATATCCTAGATATTAGTCCTCTATCAGAAGAGTAGCTGGCAAAAATTTTCTCCCACTCCATGGGCTCTCTGTTGAGGTTCTTGATAGTTTCCTTTGCTGCACACACAGAAGCTCTTCAGTTTAATGCAATCCCATGTATTGATCTTCCTTTGAGTTGCTTGTGCTTTTGGGGTCTTGTTGAGAAAGTTTTTACCTGTGCCTATGTGTTGAAGTGTTGGTCCTATGCCCTCTTAAAGTAGCTGCAAGATCTCTGGCCTGACTTCCAGGTCCACCTTGAGTTGACTCTTGTGCAGGGTGAGAAAGTGGTGTTTATTTCCATTTTCCTGCATATGGTTAACCAGTTTTGCCAACACCATTTGTTAAAGAGGCTATCTTTTTTCCAGTGTATGTTTTTGGCTCCTTTGTAAAAAATCAGCCTACTGTAAGCACATGGGTCTGTTTCTGAATCTTCTATTCTGCTCCATTGGTCTCTGTGTCTGTTTTTGTGCCAATACCATGCTGTTTTTATTACTGTGGCTTTGTAGTAGAGTTCAAAGTCAGGTATTGTGATACCTCCTGCATGGTTCTTGTTACTAAGAACTACTTTGGCTATCCTGGGCTTTTTGTTTTTCCAGATGAATTTAAGGACTGATTTTTTTATGTCTGTGAGGAGTGACCTTGGTAATTTCATGGGTATTGCATTGAATCTGTAGATTACTTTTGGGAGGATGGCCATTTTGATGATATTTATGGTAGATCTTTCCATCTTCTAAAGTCTTTGTCGATTTCTTTTTTCAGCTTTTTGTAGTTTTCCTTATAGAGGTCTTTTACCTCTGTTTAGGTTTATCCCTAAGTATTTTGTTTTGGGGGGTGCTACTGTGAGTGGAATTGCTTTCTGGATTTCTTTTTCAGTTGATTTATGGTTGGCATACAGAAAAGCTTCTGATTTTTTAATATTGATTTTGTATCCAGACACTTTGCTGAATTTGTTGATCAGTTCTATAAGCTTTTTGGCTGACTTTGTTGGGTCTTCTAGGTATAGTATCATGTCATCTGCAAAGAGGGATAGTTTTAGTTCTTCTTTCCCTATTTTTACCCCTTTGATTTCCTTCTCTTGCCTTATTGCTCTGGCTAGAGTCTCAAGTACTATGTTGAACAGAAGAGGTGATAATGGACATCCTTGTCTTGTTCCTGTTTTTAGTGGGAACTCTTGCAGTTTTTCTCCATTTA
>PVLC010021489.1:0-27934 GCA_004027655.1 Graphiurus murinus
TCCCAGCATTCGGGAGGCTGAGACCGGAGGATCCGGGTTCGCGGCCAGCCTCAGCTACCTAGTGAGACACTCCGCAACTTAGTGAGACTCGGTTTCAAAATAAAGAATAAAAAATAGGGCTGGGGGTATAGCTCGGAGGTAGAATGCCCCTGAGTTCAACTCCCAGTACTGCAAAAAAAAAAAAAAAAAAAAAAAAGGCACCACAACAGGTACATCCCCAGCATTTTTTATAACAACACTACATGGTTATAGTTGGTCTTATTATAATCTCTGCTATACAGGGATTATAATAACACTACCCAAGGTCATACAACCATTGAGAAGCAGAACCAGGATTCTGCTTCAGAGTCTACACTCTTAACAATTACACAAACTGCCCCCCTGACACATAAGGATGTGTTTAATGTTAGGTTCTAATGAGAAAATGTCCAACCATGAGCCACAGGAAAAGTCAGGCTTTGAAATAACAGGTCCTGTACCCCCTCCAAGGGTCTTTGGTTATAGGATGGGCTGGAGCATCTCCTTCATTCACCCATTCAACAAACATGGAGCACTGAAAGTACCACAATAAACAATATGAGCCAAGTGTGGTAGTACACATATGTAATCCCAGTACTTGGGAGGCTGAGAGAGAAGGATCGTAGATTCAAGGACAATCTCAGCAACTTAGCAAGACTTTCAGCAACCTAGTGAGACCCTGTTTCAAAATAAAAAAGCATGCCTCTGGGTTCAATCCCCAGTACCAAACAAAAAATGAACAAACAAAAAAATCAACAAACAATATGGCTGTGGTCCATTCCCTCAGAAAGATGCCAGCTGGCAGGGAAGGCAGCTGAAGAACAAGCAAATAGCTGAGTACAATGACACAGGCTCATGATCCCAGCTACTCAGGAGACTGAGGCAGGAGGCTTGCAAGTGTGAGACCAGCTGTGGCAATTTAGCAAGACCTTGTGAAAGAGAGAGAGAGAGAGAGAGAGAGAGAGAGAGAGAGAGAGAGAATGAGAATGAACTGGGAATATAACTCAGTGGCAGAGCACTTGCCTAGTATGAGTAAGGTACTAAGTTCAATTTCCAGTAACACACACACACACACACACACACACACACACACACACACACACATACAGAAAATAAATACAGTACAGTTTGTGATAAGTGCTATGATATAAATGATCAGGTTTCTATGATAGCCAGTTAGAGAAGAAGCTGGAAAGTAAAGAATGGCTAGGACCACTTAGGCTTGTCTGTCACAGCAACACTTCTAGACACTTGGCCTCAGATAAACAGAGAGCAATAATGTGAAAAACTAGGACTGAGTGGGGAAAGACGTCCCTGCATTTCCCTGGACTAAAGAGATCCTACATAATCCTTGATGGAACCCTGGGCCTATCCACAAGTTTTACTAGCACTGATGACGAGCCCGTCCTTCCATCTTGCCAAGTAGAGAATCTTAGAATGATAAACCCCGGCCAAAATTCCTAGACGGCAAAGAATCATTTAGGTGTGTTGCCTAGTGATTAACAGTGTGGTATAAACCAAGGCCAGCGGCCTCCCCCAACCCCCAGGACCAAGTCCCAACTCCATCATTTCCTAGTTGAGTGACCTTGACCTTGGGCTCCTCATCTGTACTACTCTCTTTCAGAAGGCAGTTACAGGATCATTTTAGCACAGGGCCTGGCATGTAGTAAATTCTCAATAAATAGAAGGTGAGATTATCAGAATGACAGCTCAGTAGTTGGAGCAACCAAGGTCCATTCTATGTAAACACTTTCACTTTGCAGATAAAGAAAGGGACTTGCTCAAGACCACTTAGCAGCTAAGTGGTAGGTCTGAAACAGAAGCAGAGCCTCTCACTCCTAGGCAGTGGCATTGAGCCACCACATCTGCACTTCTCAGGTGCCCCAGGATCCAGGGTTATTAGATGATCTGTTCTCTCGTCCTTATGACTTTGACTTAGCCTCCCACACTTTGCACTCCCCAGTCCAGGCACATCGGCCTCCTCAAACACGACTGTCACTCTCTTGCCTCAGGGCCACAGCCTGGCTGTTTCCACCGTCTGAAATAATTGCCCCTTGTATCCTTACTAGATTCAGAACGCCATTCAAACCTACCTTATACAAAATCAGAAGACTGCTGGGATGTACCTCTAAATAATTCACTGGAGAAGAGGCAGTGGCCAATGAAACCAGATTGGCTCAGGCTCATAAGGTTTCCAGATGGGTGATGGATACTTAGGAGTTCTTTATACTATTTTTTATTTCTGTTTGAAATTTTCTAAAATAAGTTTCTTTAAAAGACATGCATCAGCCCAGCATGGTGGCACATGCTTGCAATCCCAGTACTTAGGAGACTGAAACAGTAGGATCCAGGCTTGAGATCAACCTCAGCAACTTAGTGAGGCCCTCTGCAACTTAGTGAGACCCTGTTTCAAAATAAAAAATAAAATAGGGCTGGGGATATAGCTCGGAAGTAGAATGCCCCTGGGTTCAATCCCCAGTAACACACACACACACACACACACACACACACACACACACACACACACACAAAGATGTGCATTGTTATACTATTCCCTATTTTTGCATAAGTCTAAATTTTTCCATAAATAAAAATATTTTTTTAAACTCACCTTCTGCTGGGCATATGGCGCACACCTGTAATCCTAGTACTTGGAAGACTGAGACAAGAGGGTAGCAGGTTTGAGGCCAGCCTCAGCAACTTAGTGAGACCCTCAGCAACTTAGCAAGACCCTGTTTCAAATTAAAAAGGGTTGGGAGAACCGGGCATGGTGCACACTAGTAACCCCAGTACTTGGGATGCTGAAACAGGAGGATAGCAGATTCAAGGACAGCGCCAGCAAGTAGTGAGACTCTCATCAACCTAGCAAGACCCTGTTTCTAAATAAATAAATAAGGTTGGGGGTGTAGCTCAGAGGTAGAGTGCCCTAGATTCAAACCCCAGTACCACAGAAAAGAAAAAGGCTTGGAGTGTACTCAGAGATTTAATGCCTCTGGGTTGCCTCTAGGTTCAATCCCCAATACTACCAAAAAAAAACAACAAAAAAACCCCTCACCTTCTGAGGTCAAGAGTGTAATTCAGTGGTAGAACATGTGCTTAGTATGCTCTTAGCATATGTAAGTCCCTGGGTTCAATTCCCAGCACAAAAACAAACCAAAATCAGGCAGACATGGTAGTGAATGCCTGTAATCCCAGTACTAGGGAGGCTAATACAGAAGAATTTACAAGTTCAAAGCCAGCCTCAGCAACTTAGCAAGACCCTGTTTCCAAATAAAAAATAAAAATAGGGCTAGGATGTAGTTCAGAGGTAGAATGCCCCTGGGTTCAATCCCTAGCACCACCAAAAAACAAAACAAAGCCTCACATTGTTCATTATATTATTCTATTTTCACAGATACTTGAGAGCTTTCCAAAATTAAAAAAAAAAAAAAATTAAGAAGTCCTATCAGAGGCCTTCATCATCCCTATCAACTTCCCATCACCTCCTGCTAAACATCCTACTTTATAAAAACCCCTTTCCTTGTCTTTATTCTATCTCTTATCATCACCTGTTAGGTCTTATCTGTTTGCTTTTTGAATGAATACTGGTTGAGCATATTCCATTGTACAAATTAGGAAACTGAGATGCAGGCTGATTTAGCAATTTGCTCCAAGCTGCCCAGCAAATAAGTGGTGGGTCCAAACTTAACTGTGGATCTAGGCTCCTCTGTCCTCCAGAACCTGAGAGCTTATGCCTTACCTGGTGGCACATGACCCAGGACCAAGAGAGCCACGATGAGCAGCAGCAGCTGCGTCATGGCCACAGGGCTTCTTGAGAAGTCTGCTAGGGACGACTCAGGAGGCCAGGAGCCAGAGGCTGAGGCTGCTGCCTGACTCTCCGCCTTTATGGGGCTGCAGATGAAGGCAGGGCCATGGCAGCAGTAGGAGGATGAAGCCACATGTCCCAAGGCTGCTTGGAATCTTAACCAGTTACATGGGAACTGGTCAGCCCTGCCCTCCAGAGGCTGCTCAGCTTAGAAGCTGGGAGCTGAATTTTCTGACACAATGCCTGGAGACAGAAACTGGACATCTTTCCCACCTGAGAGTGAGAAAAGCTTTGGCTCGAGAGCAAACAGGTTCAACTCCAGCATCTCCCTAACAGGTGTGAGGTCACGAGCAAGCCTCCTCACCTCACAGAGACCCAAGCCATAATCTATGAAATAACAACCAGCCTCATCTGCAAAGCTAATAAATGGAGGTTTCCCTTCCTAAAGTCAAGGAGATGGGACCAGACGGCCCATTCAAACAATCATGCATTTAGGCCGACTCTAAAAATGGGAGTCGGGCGTGGTAGCGCACACTTGTAATCTCAGTACTTGGGAAGCTGAGACAGGAGGATGGCAGGTTCATGGCCAGTTTCAGCAACTTTGCAAGGACCTCTGAAACTTAAAGAGACTCTGTTTCAAAATAAAAAAATAAAATAGGTCTAAGGGTGCAGCTCAGAGGTAGAATGCCCCTGAGTTTAATTCTCAGTACCACAAAAATAAATGAATTAATTAATTAACTAATTTAATTAATAAGGGAAGAGACATGCCTCATAGAGCATAAGAGCTAGTTATTCGTTACAGCATTAAAGTGGTGCACGCTTGTAATCCCAGCATTTGGGAGGCTGAGACTGGAGGATCCGGGTTCGCAGCCAGCCTCAGCTACCTAGTGAGGCACTCTGCAACTTAGTGAGACCCTGTTTCAAAATAAAGAATAAAAAATAGGACTGGGGGTGTAGCTCAGAGGTAGAATGCCTCTGAGTTCAATCTCCAGTACCGCAAAAAAAAAAAAGAAAGAAAGAAAGAATGCAAGCTGGGTGTGGTGACACATGCTTGTAATCCCAGTACTTGGGAGGCTGAGACAGGAGGATCCAGGTTCATGGCCAGCCTCAGCTACTTAGTGAGGCCCTCCGCAACTTAGTGAAACCCTGTTTCAAAATAAATAATAATAATAATAATAAATAGGGCTGAGAGTGTAACTCGGGGGCAGAATGCCCCTGGGTTCCGTCCCCAACACCAAAAAAAAAAAAAAAAAAAAAAAAAAGAAACAATGCAGTGGTTCCCAAAGTGTGATCCCCAAACCAGTAATCATCTGGATCCACTTGGGACTTGCAAATTCTCCAACCCTACCCCAAACTTATGAATCAAAAGTTCTGCCAGGAGTGGTGGCACACTCCTGGAATGCCAGTACTTGGGAGGCTGAGCCCAGAAGAATGGAAAATTCGAGGCCAGCCTCAACTTAGTGAGACCCTGAGCAATTTAATGAGACCTTGTTTCAAAAGAAAAAAGGTCAGAGGTATATCTCAGAGGTAGAAAGCCCCTGAGTTCAATCTCTAGTACCAAAAATATAAAAATAAAAATAGACAGAAGGATCACAGGTTCAAAGCCAGCCTCCACAACTTAGTGAAACTCTCAGCAATTTAGTAAGACCCTGTTTCCAAATAAAAAAGGCTAGAGGTATAGCTCAGAGGTAGAATGCCTCTGGGTTCAATCACCAGTACCCCCCAAAAAAAGGGAAGGCTTAGGGTATTGCTTAGAAGTAGCATGTTCCTGGGTTCAATCCCCAGTACATACATAAATAAATAAACAAACCAAAAGTTAAAGCTGGCGTGATGGCACACACCTATAATCCAGTACTTGGGAGGCTGAGAAGGAGGATCTAAGATTCAAGGCCAGACTAAGCAATGTAGTAAGGCTCTCAGCAACTTAATGAGACCCTGTTTCCAAATAAAAAATAAAATAGGAGCCGGGCGTGGTGGCGCACGCTTGTAATCCCAGCATTCGGGAGGCTGAGACCAGAGGATCCGGGTTCGCGGCCAGCCTCAGCTACCTAGTGAGGCACTCCGCAACTTAGTGAGACTCGGTTTCAAAATAAAGAAAAAAAAAAAAATAGGGCTGGGGGTGTAGCTCAGAGGTAGAATGCCCCTGAGTTCAATCCCCAGTACCGAAAAAAAAAAAAAAAAAAAAATAGGGCTGGGGGTGTAGCTTGGAGGTAGAATGCCCCTGGGTTCAATCATCACTACTACAAAAAAAGAGTTCTAAGGAATGGGTCCTGGGAAGCTGCAGTTTAGCAAGCCTTCCAGATAATTCTAGTGCACCACTAAGGAATGAAAACCACTATGATAACATATGACCAGAGCTTAGAATAGTATCTGGTACTCAGGTGTCTACATTGCATCATGAAAGATGAGTAGGGGAAAGGTATGCCAGGCAGAAGGAACAGAATGCACCTGAAAGAGGAGGGCAGGAGCAAAGCAAGGCTTCATCAGGAGCAGAGGCTGCAAGGACCCTGGTGAGGACAGGAGCCAGAACATGATGGGCCTTGAATACAAGTTCAGGCTTTTTAATTGCAGACAACCAAAAGATTTTTAGCAAGGGTGCAGCCTGTTCAGAGCATAGTTTCAAATAAAGAAACTGAACCCCAAAGAGAGGAGTTGACTTGTCTAAGGTCACACAAAGACTAAGTTGTAAAGCTGGGCCTAGAAGCCACATCACCTCACTCCCAGACAATGAGGGATGCCTCCCAACACACAGACCATCTTACAGGTGGGAAAGAGAGGCTCAGAGGGCCAAACCACGGAAGGAAACCACGCATGGCAGGTTCAGCCTCTACCCAGGACCTGCCGGGATTGAACAACTTCAACCAGACAGACTGCCGTGGGAGTTGTTCCAAGCTGGATACGTGAACCCCCTCAGCCATGACACCAAACGCCACCCACAGGTACAGCCTGGTCTCTGTGGCCCCACACACATATCCCCCAACTGAAAGAGCCTGGATCCTCACCCCAAAGATAGTCAAAATCTCAGGCACCCACAGCCAACCTCTCTCCTACCAAGATCAGCATCTCCTCCTCCAACACAGTTGGGGAGTTTTGTCTTATTCTGTTCTGTTTTGTTTTTTAAGCTATGACCTGTGACAGAAAGGGAGAGAGGGCTGAAAGGCAGAGACTGGAGTCCCAGGCCTAGGGAGGCCTTCACTAATGAATGAGCAAATAAATGAAGGATACCAAAATCAGATACTCAGCTCTTAAGTACCGACTTCCTGGACTCTCTCCCCAAACCACTTCCCCAAATTAAATCCTTGATCCGGATCAAAGTTTCTGAAAGTGGGGTCCACAGGCTATCTACATCAAAATCACTTGAGCATTGTTTAAAATACAGATTCCAGAGCTGGGTGTAGGAATTGCTTGCAATTCCAGTACTTGGGAGGCTGAGATGGGAGGATGGCAGGTTTGCAGCCAGCCTCAATTAAAGTAGTGAGGCCCTCCGCCGCAACTTTTGAAATAGTGAAACCCTATTTCAAAAAAAATAAAAATAGGGCGGGTAGAATGTCCTTGGGTTCAATCAAAAATAAAATAAAATAAAACAAAATACAGATTCCAGGGCTACGGATATAACGCAGAGGTAGAGTGCTTGCTTAGCAAATCAGAGGCCCTGAGTTCCACCCCCAGCGCCCCTCCCCCTAATAAATAAATTCCAGGTTCCGAATCCCTCTCCCAATACTGCAGAGAGAGGCGGTGGGCCCTAGAAATCTGGGGTGGTTTTTGGGAGGGCCGAAGTTGATTCCCCCCATTCATGGATTGGACAGATATGGACACAGAGGGTGATCCAGGCCCAGAAACCCCGAATCCACATCCTTCCTCTCTTGTCCCCTTCTCCATCACTGCCACCCCCACCTCGCGCAGGACGGGAGGCGGCGGGGCAGCGGAGTTCAGCAGCCTGGGAACAGTCGCCCCGAGGCCGGGCCGTGGGGCGGGGACCCCGGGGCTGCCCCGGCGGGGCGGGGCTGGCTGGGGCGGGGTCGCGCTCCTCCTCCCGGCCGCGGCGGGGCGGGACCCGCCTGAGGGGCTGCGCCGAGGAGAGCGGTACAGCCTGCAGCACCCAGCAGCGGAGGCGGCGGGGACCCGGACCCCTCCCCACGCCGAGGTAAAGCTTCGCGCAGCCTGCGCCAACTTGCCCAAGTTGGAGCGGAGTTCTCCGGGCACCCGCACGGGGGTTCTGCGACGCGGGCAGGGGCGCCTCGAAACTGCGCGCGTGGTTGGGGTCTCCAGACCTGGGCCTCGGGGGTGGAGTAGCCTTGGACAAGGAAGCCCCCTGTCCCGCGGCTCTACCCGGGGAAGGGGGTTCACACCCAGGGCCCCGGGCTGGGGGAAGCTCAGACCTGGACTTCGGAAATGGCACATGGTTTCCCCTCCGATCGCCCAGGACCCTGTCCTGTCACCAAACCTGGGGCCTGGCCGGCGCGCAGCTCCCGCCCTCGGGCAACCGCTGGAGGCCCGAGCACCAGCGCTTCTGAATTTTTCACGCGGGAGGCGGGCCGGACACGCTGTTCCCATGGCACCAGGCGCTCGGATTGCAGCCTGAGGGATACGCGGACCCCCCTCGCCCTCGCGCGGCACCAACCCACCCCACCGTGCCTCTTCCTAAGACTCCGTAGGGTCAGGCAGCAGAAGTAAAACCCCGGGGGCCTCAGCCCTCCTCTGCACCTCCCAACGCAGAACCTGGAGGGAAGGGAAGGAGGGGCAGCTCAGGTGCCTTCCTCAATGGTCTCGTGTTCCACAGGGGAGGGCCGGTGTGTTCACAGGAAGGTGTGTGCAGGCTTGGACATCCCACCTAGCCTGTCTGTGTCATGGGGGGAATGTCATCTTTAAGGCATGGGACATGGCCTGGGGTACGTTTGTTTGTGTGTGTTCAGGCCTACCTGCTCACCCCTTCCGGCAGCCCCAGGTTTAACCTGGGGCTGAACCAGAAGCCCCCGACCCCCAGGAACTGAGGTGCTTCCTCCCATTTGAACTAGAGTGAACTCTGGAGGGCGCCCTCTTGAACCCAGAGAAGTGGCTCAAAGCAACTGACTCACTGCCTATCCCCCTTCTTTTGGAAGGAAGGAAGGAAGCAAGCAAGCAAAACCCCTTCCCACCAAGGATGACACTAAACACCCAGCAGGAAGCAAAGACCCCCCTGCGCCGGCGAGCCAGCACTCCACTACCCCTGTCTTCCCAAGGCCACCAACCTGGCCACCTGTGCACAGCACCCCCTTCTCAATGCCAGCATCCCCGACTGGGCCAGTCAGCCTCCCTCAATCCTCCTGCTCGGAAACCTTCACCTGCCCCAGACGGCTGGTCCTCTGAATCCAGCGACTCTGAAGGCTCCTGGGAGGCCCTCTACCGAGTGGTGCTGCTTGGAGATCCAGGTGTAGGGAAGACCAGCCTGGCCAGCCTCTTTGCAGGGAAGCAAGAACGGGACCTCCATGAACAGCTGGGAGGTAGGGGCCCTGTGGCTGGGATGGGATGTGACCAAAGGAGGGTAAGGCCCGTCACCACGGGCACAGGGCTGCCAAGAACAGTTGTTCAAGTCATGCACTGTTCAACTCTAAGGTGCATCATTCAGACTATAAAGTGAATGGTGCTCACTTGTGTGCACAGTGGTCTAGGAGAGGGACATTCCTTAAATACAATGAAATTGTGCCAGTTCTTCATGAATGAAGTGTATACTTGGTTCCATGTCATAAGAAGCAATTCTGAAAACTATTAAGAAATAGTAGACATCCACCCAGCTCAGAACCTCCTAGCCCCAAGTCCCCCTTACTCTCAGATCTTCCCAGGCCCACAGACACCCCACCACGACTGCCTTGGTTTTGCTGTCACAAAACTAAGATCCTTCACGAAGTGGAGACTCGGAGAACTAGTCATGGGCCCTGGGTCGCTTTATTCCCAAGAAATGCAGCTAACTCACAGGGTCAGGGGCCCCAAGATGACTGGATACAGGAACAGAACAGAAGAAATGAGGAGAGGCCCCTGCAGGACTGGCTGAGAGGAGAGGGGTAGCTAAAAGCAGAGAGAAGATGGGCACAGTCTGGCCAGGCTCTTTCTCTCGCTTCCTGAGAGTGAAGACCTGTGTGAGAGATGTGCGTACCTGTCCCTGTATGTTACAGTTGGGGAGCGAAGGCTCAGAGAGGACGGCATGACCTGCCTGGAGCATACACTAAGCCCAACTTTAACCCCACCCCCAACACTCAGTCAGTCAACCAAAGCAACCTTCCTTGAACTCGGGTGTGCCAGGCATTCTGCTGGCAGCTGGGGGAGACATGGGCCCCTTGAGGAGCTTCCTGACCTGCCAGGAAAGTTAGACATCAAACAAGTGTGGCAGCCAGATGTGATGGAGCACACCTGTAATTCCAACACTTCAGAGGCAGAGACAGGAGGAACATAGGCTAGAGGCCAGCACTGGTTATTCAGCAAGACCATTTCAAAATAAAAAAGAGCTGGGAGTGCAGCTCAGAGGTAGAATACCCCTGGGCTTAATCCCCAGTTCCACAAAAAAATTAAAAATGAGTGTGGTGAGCACCCCCCAGAGGAAGTAGAGGGGGTGATATGACCAGGAAGAGGGCTAGGAAGCCCCACACCCTCCCAGGCCTGCTCTCCTTCCTGAGATCCAGTCTCCCCTTGGTTTCAGAAGATGTATATGAGAGGACCCTCACAGTGGACGGAGAGGACACCACGCTGATGGTCATGGACACCTGGGAGGCTGAGAAACTGGTATGGCACTGCAAGCAGGATTTGGGGGGAGAGGTGCTGAGCCTAATACCAGACTCCTAGTCTCTCCAGGACATATAAGGCAGGCTGTGGGGTAGGAGCCATCCTCAGCATCCCCCTACCTCAAAAAAAAAAACAAAAACAAAAAAACCCACAGCCCTTAAGTAGTCTTTACAAAGACAGAAGAACCGCATGCACAGCCCTTGCCCCTTTTCTCACTCCACTGATCCCCTCCAGAAGCCATCCATCATGTGCTTCTCCCATGTAGGCCTCCCGCTCATTATGACTGCCCTCCCCCACCCTATCCACCCACAGTGTGCAGATGAGGGAACGCTGGATTTGGTACCAAAATTCGTAAGGTTGAGCATCCTTTTCTTTTCTTTTTTTCTTTTTTTTTTTTTCTTTTTTTTTTTTTTTGTGGTACTGGGGATGGAACCTGGGGGCATTCTATCTCCAAGCTACAGCCCCAGCCCTATTTTTTATTCTTTATTTTGAAACAGGGTCTCACTAAGTTGCAGAGGGCCTCACTAAGCAGCTGAGGCTGGCCTCGAACCCGGATCTTCCAGTCTCAGCCTCCCAAATGCTGGGATTACAAGCTCCTGGTTTTTTGGGGTTTTTTGTTGTTGTTGTTTTTTGTTTTTTACTGGTTCCATGTCTTTGTGCAATGGATTTAACCACTCTGAGCTATAGTTTTCTTATCTCATAAATGGGTCAATCATCCCTGCTCTACTCATCAGCTGATTCTTGTTGTTTGTTTTCAGTGCTAGGAATCAGCTCAGGCCCTCTATCATGCTAAGCATACACTCTACCACCCATCAGCCTCAACGTTAGCTGATTTTTTTTTAATTTCTTATGCAATTCCACAGAAATGAGCTCAATTCGGAGCAATAATTCTTATTAGTAACAACTTGGTAGACAATGAAAAAGGAAATCAAGTGTATCCTTCCTACTTCCTTGTAGAGCAGGAAGTGAACAGCATACAGGCATATGTCTCTATTAGGATTCTCTTACTTCTTTTGGGTTTTCGTTTCTCATGTTATAGAGTTTGAGGAAATACACCTAGGCAAAGAGAAGGATCCAAAAATCACCTGGGATCCCTTCCCTAACACTCAGGGAGGCCCCGCCCAGTGGGTGGGGATAAGATGGCATTCTTGGGTGATTGACAAGAATAACTGACAGCTCCACTGATAGGCCCAAAGAATGAGGATGAAGGAGCTATGTAGCCAATTCCTTTTAACAAGCATAAAATGAAATTCAGGCCCAATGAGCTCAATAATGAGCCTTAAGGTGGCGACTGACATTTATGGAGCACCCCCTCCCACTGGGTGTATAAGCTCTGCATGTATACTGTAACATTCAGTCAAAACAAAACTACACAGTGAGTCTTCTGATTCCCATTCTACTAATGAAGAAACTGAAGCTCAGAGAGGTTAATAATGTATCCAAAGCTCTGAGAGAAAGAGTAGATTCAAACCCAGACCTAACTCCATAGCCTGCACTCTTAGGCACGAGGACTGCCCCTGCCGTGTCACTTGGGGGCATCACCTTCTGAACCTTCCGCTCAGGCTTCACTTCTCCACTCATTCATGCATCTGGAGGTTCTTGCTGGGTATCTGTCATGGGCCAGGACACTGGAGACACAGAAGTGAACCAAGTAGAATACGTCCTGGCCTCACGGAGCTTCCAGACCACTGAGGGAAAGTCTGCTTTCCCGAGGCAGTAGAGAATTCTGTGGGGCAGAGTCCAGCAAGTAAAGAGTGATCAGATTGGGAGTGCCACTCTGGAGACAGGAAAGGAAAGATCCTGGGCCAGAAGGGAGGAACTGGAAGTCTGTGCTCCGCTTGCAATGTGGCCTTCAGAATGTTTTCTCCTCTTTGGTTTTCCTACCAGTAAAATGAGGAAACTGAGCCAGTTTCCCTGGTTGGTGACTGTACAAGGAGTTCCCAGAGGGCCCCGCAGTAGCAGCCTTATTGGACTAAGCATCTGTCCTTTCCATCCTGCCTAGATGCTACTCTGATGTGAGAGGCCGGATCTGACCAGACTGGGGCCTTGGCTCATCCAGTAGTGCTCTAGACTGGCTGACAACCAGGGTCACCTGGAGAGTATTAAAAATAAATTCTTTTTTTTTTTTTTTGCGGTACTGGGGATTGAACTCAGGGGCATTCTACCTCCGAGCTATACCCCCAGCCCTATTTTTTATTCTTTATTTTGAAACCAGGTCTCACTAAGTTGCCCCGCTAGGTAGCTGAGGCTGGCCGCGAACCCGGATCCTCCGGTCTCAGCCTCCCAAATGCTGGGATTACAAGCGTGCGCCACCACGCCCGGCTAAAAATAAATTCTTAAGCTTCACATCAGACCAAATGATTAAGAACCTCTAAAAGTGGGACTCCGGAATCTATCTTTGTGTGTGTGTGTGTGTGTGTGTGTGTGTGTGTGTGTATCTTACTAGAGATTGGACCCAAGAACATTCTACCTCCAGGCAACACCCCCAGCCCTTTTTATTTTTTGTTTTGAAACAGGGTCACATGAGGTTGATGAGAATCTCACTATGTGGCTGAGGCTGTCCTCAAACTCGTGATCCTCCTATCTCATCCTCCCAAGTACTGGGATTACAGGCATGCACCACCACACCTGGCTGGGACTCCAGAATCTATATTTTGAATCATACTTCAATGTTTTTTTACCCACCAATCCATGCCCCAATTGGCTTTGGTGATCCTAACACATGGAAAATATTTACACAATGAATGAATGAATGGTCGAGACCCACCCTTGCATTCCACAGATGGGGAAACTGAGACACATAAGCAGGAACCATCCATTGTTCGATAGTCAAAGTTGAGAACCAACATCTGTCTGACTCCACCCCAAGGTTATTTGGCCCAGAGAGTGATGAATATGGGCGTTGAGAACTTACCCCCTTGACAATGACATTGACCATATATCTGATATGTTCCTATTTTTCTACCTTATTTGGTCATCAGAAAACATTTGTGGTTGGGCATGGTAGTGCATGCCTGTAATCCTAGTACTTGGGAGGATGGAATAGGAGGAGCACATATTCAAAAACAGCTTCAGCAACTTAGCAAGATCCTCAACAACTTAGCGAGACCCTGTTTCCAAATAAAAAAATTAAATAAGGCTGGAGGTGTGGCTCAGAGATAGAATGCCTCTGGGTTCAATTCCCAGCACCACAAAAAAAAAAAAAAAAAAAAAAAAAAATCTGGCTTCTTCCTCCCTTGCAGCCAATGCTTCTACCATACTCCTGGCCTTGGTTCTGCTTGTTCCCTTGTCTGGAATCTCTTCTGCTCTGCTTGGCCTGCTCAACCTTTCAGACCCACTCACTAGTCCACCGGGAAGCCTTCCCACACCATGCCAGGGTGAATGGCTCCCAGCCACTGGTATGCGCCTCTCCTAATGGTACTTAACCATGGTGCATTATAACTTCCTGTTCTCCTGGCCTTGATTCCACACAAGGAGCTTTCGGAGGGCAGGAACTGTCTCATTACTCACACAGTTATTACCTAAATGATCCAGTCTCAGAAAGCTGTCCCTGTCAAACCGCCACCATCCAAAACAGTAACAGTATCACTCCAGTTCTTTCCTTTCCTTGAAAGGATTCCTCCTCCTCTTTCTCTTCCTCCTCCTCCTCCTCTTTCTCTTCCTTCTCCTCGTCCTCTTCTTCTATCAGGGAATAGACCCAGGGGCACTCTACCTCAGAGCTATACCCCTAGGCCTTTATTATTATTATTATTATTATTATTATTATTATTATTATTATTATTATTGGGGGGACAGGTGCTGGGGATGGAATCTAGGGGCATTCTACCTTTGAGCTACACCCCCAGCCCAATTTTATTTTTTTTAATTTTGAAACAAGAGTCTCACAAGCTGCAGAGGGCCTAAATTGCTGAGGCTGGCAACAAATCTGGGATCTTCCTGTCTCAGTCTCCCAAGTACTGGGATTACAGGCATGCACCACCACACCCAGCAGGACTCCACTTCCTAAAGTGCTCATTTAAGAAGCACTGCACTCCCATTCCCTTCAGAATTTACACTCCAGTTGCTCTTTCACCTCTCTCTCTTTGATGTCTTAAAACCCCTCCTCTGAAGTCAGCCCCCTGTCCTCATCTCTTTTCCTTTTTCCTCTTGACTTTGGATTGCAGAGGCCTAAACAACTGTCTGGCAAGGCCAACCCCTCCTCAGAAACCAGACAAAAGAGCTGAACAGGCAAAGCCAGAACCCTCCTCGGTAGGAAAGGGAATCCAGTGCATCTTTTGCCTCCAGTGTGCAGCCTGCACAAGTCATCAGTGAATGAGAGAAGGAAATGGCGTAGTGTCTGCCCAATTTTTCAAACAGAAACTGAGGCGCCGAGAGGATCAGTGGTTTCCTCAAGGGGACACAGGAAATTATGACAGAATTCGTCTCCCACGCCTGTCCAAAGTAGAACATCCAGTCCTATCCCACCAGCAGACCCAACAGCCTCCTCAGCCAGGGCCAGGTGCCCTCTGAGGACCGGCCTGGGGTCCCTCCCTACAGGATGACAGCCAGAGCCAGGAGGCGTGCCTGCAGGTGGGCAGCGCCTACGTCATCGTGTACTCCGTCGCAGATCGGGGCAGCTTCGAGAGCGCCGCTGAGCTCCGCATTCAGCTGCGGCGCACGCATCGGGCAGACCACGTGCCCATCATCCTCGTGGGCAACAAGGCGGACCTGGCCCGCTGCCGGGAAGTCTCCGTGGAAGGTGAGTCCCACCCTCCACTTCCTCTCAGTCGCACTACTCCTCCTCTCCCAAGCCGCCGCCGACCCAGCCTGGAAGCTAGGAGCCATTGCTGCCTCCTCCCTCACCCCCAAACTGAACCTCAAGTCCTGCCAGGCCACCTGCCGCAATCCCACACCCCCTTCCCCGGTGGCCACAGCTTCTGCACCACCCTAGCGTCTCCGCTCCATCCTGGGCTGCTGCCTAGCCTTCTCTCGCTGGGTCAGTCCTCCACACCAGTCCTCTGCGCCTCGCCTCGGTGGTGGCCCATGCTTGTAATCCCAGTACTTGCGAGGCTGAGACAGGAGAATCGCAGGTTCACCGCCAGCCTCAGCAACTTGTGAGGCCCTGTTTCAAAATAAAGAATAAAAATTCGGACTGGGGGTGGAGCCCAGAGGTAGCCCAGGATTATTCAATCCCCAGTACCAAAAAAAAAAAAAAAAAAAAAAAAACCTCCCTATTGGAAGTTTGCCGCCAGCTTCAGCAATTTAGTGAGGCATTCTGCAACCTAGTGAGACCTTGCTTCAAAACCAAAAATTTAAGCCTGGCGTGGTGGTGCACGCTTATAATCCCAGTATTTGGGAGGCTGAGATAGGAGGACCACAGGTTCCAGTTCAAGGACAGCCTCAGCAAGTAGTAAGACTCCCATCAACCTAGTGAGGTCCTGTTTCCAAATAAGAATTTTTTAAAAAATCGGGCTGGGGGTGTAGCTCAAAGGCAGAATGCCTCTGGGTTCAATCCCTACTACCACACACACACACACACACACACACACACACACACACACGCAATCCCTATTGCGAGCATGATGGGCACTACTGTAATCCCAGTATTTCGAAGGCTGAGACAGAAGGATCAAAGGTACAAGGCCAACCTCAGCAACTTAGCAAGACCCTCAGCAACTTAGTGAGACCCTGTTTCAAAATAAAAGATAAAATAGGACTGGGGTGAGGCTCAGAGGTAGAATGCTGTTAATCAGAGACACTTTATCCACCAGACATGACAGGTCCAGTGCCTATCAGCATTTTTTTTTCCAGTAGTGAGGATGGAACCCAGGGCATTCTACCTCCGAACTTTACCCCCAGCCCTGTTTTTTTATTCTTTACTTTGAAACAGGGTCTCACTAAATTTCGGAGGGCCTCACTAAGTAGCTGAGGCTGGCCACAAACCTACGATCCTCCAGTCTCAGCCTCCCAAGTACTGGGATTACAAGCGTGCGCCACCATGCCTGGCTTCATATCAGCATTTTAAGGGCTAACATTTGAGAAATGAAAGAGACCATTATTGACTCCAAAATAGAGAAAATTATAAATTCAAATTTCTCAAGTCTTGTCTAAAAATTTTTTTAAAAACCATAATATTGAGCCGGGCGTGGTGGCGCACGCTTGTAATCCCAGCATTCGGGAGGCTGAGACCGGAGGATCCGGGTTCCCGGCCAGCCTCAGCTATCTAGAGAGGCACTCCGCAATTTAGTGAGACCCGGTTTCAAAATAAAGTAAAAAAAAATAGGGCTGGGGGTATAGCTCGGAGGTAGAATGCCCCTGAGTTCAATCCCCAGTACCACACACACAAAAAAAACCACATAATATTGTGTCAACCAACAACTACAAACCAAAACTTTTTTTTTTTTTTTTTTTTTGGTACTGGGGATTAAACCCAGGGGCATTCTACCTCTGAGCTATTCCCCCAGCCCTATTTTATTTCACTTATTTCTTGTTGTTGCTGTTGTTTTTGAAACAGGGTCTCACTAGGTTGATAAGTCTCACAACTTGCTGAGACTGTCCTTGAACCTTCGATCCTCCTGTCTCAGCCTCCCAAGTACTAGGATTACAGGCATATGCCACCACACCCAGCTGAACCAAAACTTCTAAAAGTATATATAAATTATATTTACAGTGGGATGGGGACTAGTTTAATGAATTTCATACTTCTGGTGGGGTCCATAGAATCTTAAAATGGCCCCAGTCTTGACCATTTTTCTAAAAAAATAAGGAAGCTGAGACTTAGAAACGGAAAGTCCGTTCCACAGAGTCTTGAGCCGGAGAGAATTAGAACTCAGGCTCCTACCTCCCAGGCCAGGAGCATCCAAAATATGGAAGAGTTATGCTTTGTGGACAGATATCCCAGAAAACTGCAACATAATCCTTGGGAGATTATGTTAAAACACAGGTTCCCAGATTTCATCCCTAACCTACTGGATCAGAATCCCTGAAGGTGGGCCTAGGAATCCACTTTTTTTTTTTTTTTTTTTTTTAAGGAACTGGGGATTGAACCCAGAGGCGTTCTATCTCTGGGCCCCACCTTCAGCCCTATTTTTTATTCTTTATTTTGAAACAGGGTATTAATAAGTTGTGGAGGGCCTAAGTAGCTGAGGCTGGCCACGAATCTGCAATCCTCTTGTCTCAGCCTCCCAAGTACTGAGATTACAAGCGGGCACCATGACACCGGGCAGGAATCCTCATTTTAACAAGCTCTTCCAGGTAATTCTGATGCCCAGGAGATTAGGGCTCTTACCTGGCATTCAACCTGGTCCTCATCTGGTCCTAGCCTCCCTATCTTCCCAGCTTCATTCCACCACCAGTATAAGTGACTGACAGTGAACTAACTCCTCAAAGCCGGGTATGACTTATCTGAGTCCCCTGCACGTGCAGTAGGTTTGGGCACAGGAGAAGCCGCTTCCTGTAGAGATTGTTCACATCTCTTCCTACCCTTGTCTCCGCCCTCCCATTATGGCTCCACCCCGCTCGCCTGACTCCACCACCCCAGAGGGCCGCGCCTGCGCCGTGGTGTTCGACTGCAAATTCATCGAGACATCGGCCACTCTGCAGCACAACGTGGCCGAGCTCTTCGAGGGCGTGGTGCGCCAGCTGCGCTTGCGCCGCAGGGACAGCTCCGCGCAGGAGCCACCCGCTCCACGACGGAAGGCCAGCCTGGGCCAGCGTGCCCGTCGCTTACTGGAGCGCCTGACCTCCCGCAGCGCCCGTCATCGGGCGCTCAGGGCCCGCTCCAAGTCCTGTCACAACCTGGCCGTGCTCTGAAGCCTCCCATCCTTCTGGCGGGACACTGGGATGCATTCTGGGCTCCACCGACGCTACTGAGGGGCAAAGGCATACCTCAATGGCAGAGCTTCCAGTACCCCCAGTCCCAGGGAAAGAAGTGGATGGACTCTGGGGCCAAAACCTCAAGCTGGGTACAAAGTAGGGATTTGGGAGGGGAGATTTGTTTTTTGTTTTCGTAGTAGATGTCTTTTGTAAAAATCTTCTCTGTCTCAAGGTTCTGGCCACCCTCAGAAACTCCCACAGTAAACCTAGTCCGAAGGATGTCTGTCTGACTGTCCAGACCTTGGGCAGGCATCTCCATCTCCTGGCCTCCTGGCCTCCCATCCGCACTGACTGTAGGCTGGTTTAGCCTGCCCGCCTGGGAGTCCGGGCCAATCAATAAAGCCACTGGACCAATTGAGTGCTCAAATCTTTCTCCCAACCACGGGGAAGGAACCTTGCCCCAGGTCTTTGAGAGTGACATCATGGGTCACAACCAACATGTGATCCTCCTGACTCAGCCTCCCAAGTACTGGGATTACATGCCTGTGTCACCACACCTGGCCCCTTAATTCATTTTTTAGTTTATAGATTCACAAAAATATCATCTGGAGGGAGTCTCAGCACTCATCCTGACAATATAATAGCAAGTGTTTGTGAGAGCTGTGTACCAACCTGTCACAAGTATTAATCTTCACAATACCTGGGAAGAGGGTGCTGCCACTACCCTGGCTGACTAATTAGAAAACTGAGACATGGGAAGCCGGGTGTGGAGGCTCACACTTGTCATCCCAGCATTCGGGAGGCTGAGGCCAGAGGATCCAGGTTTGAGGCCAGCCTCAGCTACCTAGTGAGGCACTCCGCAACTTAGTGAGACCCTGTTTCAAAATAAAGAATAAAAAATAGGGCTGGGGGTATAGCTCGGAGGTAGAATGCCCCTGAGTTCAATCCCCAGTTCCACCAAAAAAAAAGAAGAAAAAAAAACTGAGACATGGGGATGGGAAGGCTCACACCTAGGATCTTACAACTGCAGTAGCTGAAGTTGCAGGGATTCCCACCCAGGCTGGTGCCGACCTCTGAAGTCCTCTAAGAACATGACAAAATGGAGCTGAGGATGTTGCTCAGTGGTTAGTGCTTGCCTAGCATGTGTGAGGCCCTGGATTCCATTCCCCAGCACACACACACACACACACACACACACACACACACACACACACCCCACAATGTTGTATGCGATTTTTGTTTGTTTGTTTTTGTACTGGGAATTGAACCCAGGGGCATTCTACCTCTGGGCTACACTCCCAGCCCTATTTTATTTTGTATTTTGAAACAGGGTCTCACTAAGTTGCTGAAGGCCTTGCTAAATTGCTAGGGCTGACCTGGAACCTTCGATCCTCCTGTCTCAGCCTCCCCAATACTGGGAATACAGACATGCGCCATCCATCACAACCAGCTTGCATGCAATTTGAGGGGGGACGGGGCATGAACTCCATTAATAAACTCAACCCATTAATCTCCAGTATCCACCCCAATTTAGTCCCATTTTTTCTTTTTCCGAATGTGGAAAGTGAAGCCCACAGAGGGGAAGTGTGCACCCCAGGGTCACCCCACCAGTGAGGAGCAGACCCCAGAACCCCAGGCTCCTTCTTGAACTCCCTTTGGCTGTGAAGGAGGAAGGAGGAAGTGAGACTCCAGCCTGGCTGGGGACAGGGCTGGGTGTTGGGGATCAGGTCAGGAGTTTCCAGCCACGGGGGAGGGATGTCACTGTTTGAGAGGAGAACACGATGCAAATGGTTTGGACCATCATCTGTGACGCCCAACACCCCTGCCCCCCACCAGCTGCCTGCCCAGACGCCTCCGGGTGAGGTGCAAGGACAGCAGCAAGAACCTGGGTGCGTGCGAGCCAGGGCGTCCGGTAGCGCCCCTCCCCCAGCCTAGCTGGGGACACTGGTGGCGCTTTTTGCCCCCATCCCAATCCCAACTGGAGACAGGAAAGAGAAGCCGGTCTTCTCCCACCCCAAGCTGCCTCCCGCCTGTGGCCTGCAGTCGGTGGGTCGGTCGGAGGAAGGGGGCGGGTTATAGCTGTGGAAAGTTGGCAAAGGCAGCCGGCAGCAGCCGGAGAGTGGAAAAAATGATATCAAACCCAGAAAAATGCAGGCCGGATAGAGGAGTTAGCCCTGGGAGGTGGAGGAAGGGAAGAGACCCGAGGGCAAAAAGACAGCCCTCTCCCACCCCACCCCCGCTTTAAAGACTGAGGACGGCCGCCCCACCCCCACCCCACCTCACCCCCGTCCCCTTCTTTCTCCATCCACAAATATTTATTGAGGGTCTCCTAAGTGCAGGGCACAGGGCCAGGCTCGGGGGAAATCCAGCGGCGGGAGGAGCCTGCTGCTGTCCCCTGGGTCTGGGCATGACCTGGAGGGGGAAAGGCAACCAGGAAACACAGGCCTATAATCCCAGTCCTGGGGAAGCTGAGACAGGAGGATCACAGGTTCAAGGCCAGCCCCAGCAATTTAGTGAGACCCTTTTTCAAATAAATAAGTAAAATAAATATATAAATAAGCAGGACCTAGTGGCACACACCCTGTAATGCCAGTACTTGGGAGACTGAGACAGGAGGATCACAGGTTCCAGAACAACATCAGCAATTTAGAAAGAGGTTTCAAAATAAAAATAAAAAGGGAGCCAGGCTGGTGGCACATGCCTGTAATCCCAGTACTTGGGAGACTGAGTGTAGGCCTCAACAATTTAGCTAAGTCCGTTTCCTGTTTCCAAATTTAAAAAATAAAATAGGGCTGGAGGTGTAACTCAGAGGTAGAATGTACCTGTGTTCAATCTCTGGCACCACCAAAAACAAATAAATAAATAAAGTAAAAAGGGTTGGGGTGTAACTCAGAGGTAAAATAGCCCTGGGTTCAACCCCCCAGTACCAAAATAAGTTAATTAATTAATCATTACATGCTGATAAAAATTATGAAATCGGGGTGGTCAGCAAAAACCCTGAAGATAATCCAATCCCATCCCCCTCAATTCACTGATGGGAAAATTGAGGCCAGAGGGAGAAAGGGCTTATCCCAGGCCACTCAGAATGTGGAAGAAATAGTTGAGATTGGGGTGGGTTAAAGGGAGTATTAAATCAAGTCCTACAGGACTTGATTAGTTTTCCTATCCATAAAACAGATTCATGACAAATCCCTCCCTCAGGATTGACATGAGAATTAAATGATTTAAGATGTCCCTAGGAAGATTTAACAAATGTTGACCCCCACTAACCTGTCCTAAGACTTTGGGGAAGCCAGTCATGGTGAGACACACCTGTAATCCCAGCTACTCAAGAAGCTGAGGCAGGAGGATCACAAGTTCGAGGCCAGCCTGGACAATTTAGTAAGAACTTGTCTCAAATAAATAAATAAATAATAATAATAATAATAAGCCAGGGGTGTTTCTCAGTAGTAGAGCACCCCCTATGTCCAAAGCCGAGTATGGGGCAAGGGAGGAATAAAAAGATCTTGGGAAGCTGGGCATGGTGGCATATGCCTGTAATCCCAATACTTGGAAGGCTAAAACAGAAGGATCCCAGGTTTAAGACCAGCCTCAGCAATTTAGTGAGACCCGCAGCAACCTAGTGAGACCCTGTTTCAAAACAAGACAAAAAAACTTTAAAAAGGGTTGAAGGTACAGCTCAGAGGTAAAAATGTCCCTGGGCTCAATCCCCAGTGCCACAAAAAAATAAAAAATAAAAAATCTTGGGATAAGCCAGGGTTTGTTAAGGGTATATATTAGCCGGGGGGGGGGGGGGCAGATTTTGTTTTTATTGTGCTGGGAATTGAACCCAGGGAGCTTTACCACTAAGCTACATCCCCAACCTTCTTTTTAAATTTTATTAGGGACAGGGTCTCACTAAGCTGCCTAGACTCAACTTGAACTTGGGATCCTACTGCCCCAGCCTCCACAGTGGTTGAGATTTTAGGCAGATGAAACTGTGCCAGACTAAGGGTAAGGTATTCTGAGACTGAAGGTATGCATGGGAGTCTTTGCCTGGCTATGACACCGAAAGACTTGAGGAAAATCTCTTTCCCTCTTGGGCCTCAGTTTCCCCATCTGCAAAGTAAAGGAACTAAATCTGAACTTGTATTATATTTATGTATTCACATGTTTATTGTCTGTCTCCCCGACAGAAATGAAATCCCCATGAGGGTAAGGTCCTAAGTATTACTCTGTCCCTAGCACCTATGACACTCCCTGGCTCATAGCAGGTGCTTAATAAGTATTTGTCAACTGGATTAATTAACTGGCCTGTTAAGTGGCCCTTCCAATTCTTTGTGTGTGTGTGTGTGTGTGTGTGTATGTGTGTGTGTGTTAATAGATATTGAACCCAGGGGCATTCTACCTCTGAGGTACACCTCCAGCTCTTTTTTCATTTTTTGCTTTGTTTTGAAACAAGGTCTCGCTAGGTGGCTGAGAGTCTCGCCAAGTTGCTAGGGCTGTCCTCAAACTTGTGATCCTCCTGTCTCAGCATCCCAAGTACTAGGATTACAGGCGTGTGCCACCACACCCAGCTAATGGCCCTTCCAATTCTGGTTCTAAGTGTCTGTGAATAAGGCATGGCTGGGAAAGCCTGTGAGAAAACCATAAATCTCTTCCCAGTGACACAGCCCATTATGGTTTAGAAAGTTCTTTCTTGCCTGGCATGATGGCACACACCTGTAATTCCAGTGCTTGGGAGGCTGAGACAGGAGGACTGCGGGTTTGAAGCTAGCCTCAGCAACTTAGTGAGACCCTGTTTCAAAATAAAAAGTAAAATGGGGCTGGGAGTGTAGCTTGGAGGTAGAATGCCCCTGGGTTCAATCCCCAGTACCACAGGGGGAAAAAAAGAAAAGAATAAAGAAAGTTCTTTCTTATCCATAAAAGCAAGCAAACAAAAATAGCTAATTTTTTTTAACTCTATGTGTTAGTATGGAGCCTTATGCTACACACTTGGTACACATATTCTGTTTCCCTCTTCACCATGAGCACATCAAGAAAGGGTAAGTCAGTTCAAATCAGTTGTCAAAGTAGACAGGACACCAAATGTGGCACTGCTTGCCTCTCCTCCCAGCAACCTAGGAGGATGAGGCAGGGAGGACGACAAATTCAAAGCCAGCCTGGGCAACTTAGGGAGACCCTGTCTCGAAATAAAAAATAAAAAGGGTTGGAGGTGAGCCCGGTGTGGTAGCACATACTTGTAATCCCAATACTTGGAAGGCTGAGACAGGAGAGTCACAGGTTCGCAGCCAGGCTCAGCTACTTAGTGAGGCCCCCACAACTTAGTGAGACCCTGTTTCCAAATAAAGAATAAAATAGGGCTAGGGGTGTAAATCATAGGTAGAATATCCCTGGGTTCAATTTCAAATACCACAAAAAAAAAAATTAAAAATAAAAAAGGAGCCAGACGTGGTGGCGCACGCTTGTAATCCCAGCATTAGGGAGGCTGAGACCGGAGGATCCGGGTTCCTGGCCAGCCTCGGCTACCTAGTGAGGCACTCCGCAACTTAGTGAGACTCGGTTTCAAAATAAAGAATAAAAAAATAGGGCTGAGGGTATAGCTTGGAGGTAGAATGCCCCTGAGTTCAATCCCCAGTACCGCAAGCAAATAAATAAATAAATAAGTGCTGGGGGTGTAGCTCAGAGGTAGAACAATGCCCCTGGATTCAATTCCTAGCACCAAAATACAAAAACAAAAACAAAAACAGGTAGGACTCTTTCAGGTTTTTTGTTTTTTCTTGGGTGGGGTGGGGTGGGGTGCTGGGGATTGAACCCAGGGGCATTCTACCTCTGAGCTACACCCCAACCCTTTTTATTTTTTATTTTGAAACAAGGTCTCACTGTCTCACTAAGTTGCTGAGGAACTACCTAAGTTGTTGAGGCCATTCTGGAACCTGCAATCTTTCTGTCTCAAGCTTCCCACTTGGGAGTATTACTGGGATTACAAGTGTGCGCCACCACGCCTGACTAGGAACTGCTGTTGTAATTATCTGGTTGGAGAAACTGAAGATCAGAAAAAAGAAATGAATTGTCCAAGCCCAGGGCCAATATAATAAAAACAGAAAGTAGTTACAGGTGCTGCTCTGAGTGCTTTTCACAATTAATTTAAGTACTCAAAATCGATGATATCACTATGCCAGTATTCAGGGGGAGAAACTGTAGGACAGAAAGGTTCAGTATTATTCCTAGGTTGTACAGCTAGCAAGTAGCAGGGACACAGTTCAAGTCGGGGAGTCTAGTCCTGTCTAGTCCTTCGGCGTGACGGGTCATCTCTGTGGCATTGCTGGTTGGTACTGCAAGCCCAGAGCCAACCGGCATAAAAGGGAGGAGCCTGCCTTGTTCTGCTGCCTGCACTGGGGGCAGGGCAGAGAACAAAAGCAAGTGAGAGTCCTTAGCTGCCAGCTGAGACTTTCCACCTTAAAGGGAGTATAGTGTTATGGAAAAAGTGATAAAGCTCTGGAAAGATGAGTATCTCCCCGGGGCCCCCAATTCTCTTCAGAGTCGCCCCCCCCCCCCCCCCCCCCCCCCCCCCCCCCCCCCCCCCCCCCCCCCCCCCCCCCCCCCCCCCCCCCCCCCCCGGCTATGGGGAAGAGTCACAAACTGTGCTGGCCTGCTCCAGAGGAGATGGAGGCCACCTGGCTCCCAAGACACCCCGGCCAGGCAGCTCAGAACACTGAGGATCACTGGCCTGGGTGGAAAGTTCCCAGTTCTCAGCCAGAAGCATGAGGCTTCTGCTCGGAGACCGCCAAGGAATCCAGCTCAGGCTGGGGCTCCCTGTCCCTGGGTGATGGGAAATCTTACAGGGCCCAGCTCACTCCTTCATTTAGCAAATGGGGAAAAGCATTTGAGCAGGGAAGGAAGGCAAGGAGAACCTCAGAGGTCACAGCTGGCAGGCATAGGACTATTCAAGTCCCTGCCCTGGCCAGAAGGGGAGGAAAAATGAGAGGTAGGAAAATTCTCCTACACATGCTTTATAAAGATTAAGAATCCCTGTCATGAGCATGTGACCTCAAACAAATCAAAATATACAGAGTGAAGCGTTTAGGATAGAATACTCCATGGTACTGTCTCTGCCTCAAGAACTTTTTTTTTTTTTTTTTTTTTTTTGCGGTACTGGGGATTGAACTCAGGGGCATTCTACCTCCGAGCTACACCCCCAGCCCTATTTTTGATTCTTTATTTTGAAACTGAGTCTCACTAAGTTGCAGAGTGCCTCACTAGGTAGCTGAGGCTGGCCTCGAACCCGTATCCTCTGGTCTCAGCCTCCCAAATGCGGGGATTACAAGCGTGCACCACCACGCCTGGCAGTTTTTTTATTCTTTATTTTGAAACCGGGTCTCACTAAGTTGCGGAGTGCCTCACTAGGTAGCTAAGGCTGGCCGAGAACCTGGATCCTCCGGTCTCAGCTTCCCAAATGCTGGGATTACAAGCTGCGCCACCATGCCCGGCCCTCAAGAACATTTAAATATTCTAGTTGAACAGACTAGAAAAATGCACAAGTTCAGTTTCAACTTGAGCGCCGTCCCTTCTGCTCAGTTCAAGGTTCAGTTAAAAATAATACTAATGATAGGATGGGAGCTTCGAGTTCAGTAGTGTGTACACTTTTCCCCAGCTCCATCTGGTTCAAGTTCAAGGCTAGGGTGTGTGTGTGTGTGTGTGTGTGTGTGTGTGTGTGTGTGTGTGACATTCCCCGGCTTTGTGGATGCAACCAGACATTGGTGGGAAAGCACCAGCTTTGGAACTAGAAAAAAACCCAAATTCAGTCCCGTCTCAGGCACTTGGTCTCTGTGTGACCTGGGACCCCACTGAGACTTCTTTCCTCCACCTTGAACTTGGAGGTAATAATTACTATCCCATATAATCAAATGACATTTTTAATATTTAGGAATGTACTCCTATATGCCACTGGGTAATTTACTTCCCCTCTTTAGACCTTGGTTTTCTCAGCTAGAAGATGAGGATCATAATAACCCTTCTCGGAGGGAAGAGGAGGGAGTGGGGCGGGAATTGGGGAAGGGTTAAATGAGAAATGTGTGCATGGATGTCTTTACCTATACTAGCTTGTACCTAACAAAGATGTGTAATTACAATGCACCAAATAAGGGAAAGATGAAAAATAAATAAATAAATTTTAAAAAATTACTATAAAATGTAAGATTTTCTCAGGATTTACAAAAAAAATAAAATAAAATAAGTTGTCCATGAGAGTAATAATTGAATTGATTGTAACTTGTATTAGGACAGATAGTTATACTGTTTTTGGTGATATAAAACTAATAAATACAACTTTAATGGTATGTGATTATAATAATAATTGTCCGAGTTTTTGACATTTGCAAATTTTTATTTATTTTAAAACATAAACATGCATTGCTAGGTTTTTTTCTATATGAAAAGCAAACATCAAATAATTTTTCTGAATTTAGGCTCAACAAGGAATAACAAAGAATGACATTTGACTGAAAATTGTGCAGCTTATTTGAATGAAGTAATATGCGTATTTTTAGTGTGTTCTCATTTTTCCCACTGACAATATTATGTGAAAGATTAAATATTTTTTTTGTAAAAACTTGCCTGGGATCTGAATTCATTGTTCTTGTTTCACAGAGGATATTTAGCTCTGATTCTACTGGAGTATCATGTTAGTGGAGCAATATTAACTGCTGTAACAAATAAATATCCACAAATTCTTAAAAAATAATAATAATAATAATAACCCTTCTCTCTCTCTCTCCAGATTAATGTGAGAATTCAATCAAATTATTCTTTGTTAGTATGATAAACTAACAATGTTAGTAAAGTCCGTAAATTAAAGCTGTTAGTGTATTTTTTGGGGTACTGGGGATTGAACTCAGGGGCATTCTACCTCCGAGTTATACCCCCATTCCTATTTTTTATTCTTTATTTTGAAACCGGGTCTCACTAAGTTGAGGAGTGCCTCACTAGGTAGCTAAGGCTGGCCGCGAACCCAGTTCCTCCTGTCTCAGCCTCCCAAATGCTGGGATTACAAGTGTGTGCCACCCCCGGCTCTCTATGCCACTTCTTTATATTTTTCCCTACATATGTGTTCTCTGAAGCATAGTATTGCATGCTCTTAAACTTCACTCAAACGTACTATATGTATCCTTCAGTTTTTTGTTTTTTGTTTTTTGGGGTTTTTTTGCGGTACTGGGGATTGAACTCAGGGGCATTCTACCTCCGAGCTATACCCCCAGCCCTATTTTTTATTCTTTATTTTGAAACCGAGTCTCACTAAGTTGTGCAGTGCCTCACTAGGTAGCTGAGGCTGGCCACGAACCCGGATCCTCCGGTCTCAGCCTCCCGAATGCTGGGATTACAAGCATGCGCCACCACGCCCGGCTCTTCAGTTTTATTTTTCACATTCAATATTATATTTATGAGATTCATTTGTGTTGATGTATGTAATCATAGCTTATTCTTTCTCATCACTATATAGTATTCCAATGTATGAACATACAAGACTTATTTACCTTTTTTCCTGTTGGACTATTATTTTTTTTTTTTTTTTTTTTTTTTTTTTTT
>PVLC010021490.1:0-14667 GCA_004027655.1 Graphiurus murinus
AAAAAAAAAAAAAAAAAAAAAAAAAAAAAACCTAGATTTTTTGTGGTGCTAGGGTGGAACCCAGGGTCTCATGCATGCTAGGTAAATTCTCTGCCACTGAGCTATATCCCAGGCCTAGATCTTTGTTTTTGATCTTGACAATATTTCCTATGTCTTATTATTTTGTGACCTTTGTAGCAGGTCATTCTCTATCCAATTCTTCTTCATTTATTTAAAAGAATCCAAGTTACACAATAAATGTCATAGTTTCTCTTTCAGAGAGGCGGGGCAAACGACACAGTGCTGGCTAATGAGATGAAAACACACACTCACCGAATCCGAAACAGATTTCCATAAAAGCTATTGTTTTCCTGATAAAGAGACAGACTTAGCTGTCCCTTGGTTCTCCCTTCCTCCTGCCTGGAACAGGGACAGGATAGTTAGCGTGCAAGAGCAAGCTTATGAGCTTGTGAACAAAGCCGCTTTCTAAGGACCGAGGAGCAGGAAGGAGGAGCCCTGGTTCCTGGTGCTTCCCACCAAACCCGAGCTGCCTCTCTCTGGACTTCCTGTTATGTAAGAAAAATTTTTCTTTGTAGTTTAAGCTACTGATTGTTCAATTTCCTGTCCTTGCAGCAAATTCTCTTTCAATGGACACAAGCATTAACTGCAGAGCTTCTTCCTAGAACACAGAGGTTTTAGTCTTTGAAAAGACAGTATGTGAGCCAGGCATGGTGGCACACGAGCCAGGCGTGGTGGCACACGCCTGTAATCCTAGTACAGCTAGGACTTGGGAGGCTGAGACAGGAGGATAATAGGGTTCATGGCCAGCCTCAGCTACTTAGTTGCCTTCTGCAACTTAGTGAGACCCTGTTTCAAAATAAAGAATAAAAAGTAGGGCTGGAGGTATAACTCGGAGGTAGAATGCCCCCGGGTTCCATCCCCAGTACTGCAAAAAAAAAAAAAGAAAGATAATATGTGAGTTGAAGTCTATCATTTAGGGGGATACCTTTCTCTCCATTTTCCCACATCCCATAACACAGAAACTGACATCCTCTTGGAAGTTTGGGGAAAGAATCTTCTTGGTGTCCCCGTCATGGATTCATCGCTGTGAGAAAATGCTGGAGCTCTTGGGCTGAGAGGTGGGAAGAGGACATAGAGGACATTAAGGGAGCCCTGCTTAGCTTGTTCCTGGCGCTCTCTCTGGGACTGACCTGACTACAGCAGCCTATTCCCTGGGCTCCTGCCTTCTCCAGGCAATGAGCAGGGGCCGACCCAGCCCTTGCTTGGGAGACCTTCAATGCGCCAGCTGCTCTGCTCTGAGTAGCTAGGGAAGTTCAAGTCAGGGAAGAAGGAATAGAATCCCATTTGAAGCTGGACGTGGTGGCGCAGGCTTGTAATCCCAGTACTTGGGAGGCTAAGACCAGAGGATCTGGGTTTGCAGCCAGCCTCAGCTACTTAGTGAGGTCCTCTGCAACTTAGTGAGACTCTGTTTCAAAAAATAAAGAATATTTGGGAGGCTGAGACTGGAGGATCTGGGTTCGTGGCCAGCCTCAGCTGCTTAGTGAGGCCCTCCACAACTTAGTGAGACCCTGTTTCAAAATAAAGAATAAAAAATAGGGCTGGGGGTGTAACTCGGAGGTAGAATGCCCCCGGGTTCAATCCCCAGTACCGAAAAAAAAAAAAAAAAAAAAGTAGAAGAGGCATTCTCTGCGAGGAGCTAAGATATTGAAGGCCCTATTTATAAAAACTAATCCAATAAGGAAGGGATATGTTCCAGAAGTTTGGAATGTACTGTGCATAAGAAGCAGGATTACACTAATCCTTTGGGTGGAAATGAACATTCATGCAATGTATGCACAGTAACATCTATGCAGCACTTCACAGCTTGTAGCACCTCCCTGAAATATATCATCCACTTCTTACCACAGTACTGTGAAGTGCATGCTCCCATTCTGCAGAGGAGAAAAGTTTAGCCTCATAGAAGCTGAAGAATTTCCTTTAGGGTCACAGGTGGTATAGGGGCCTGAATCCAGGGTTTGGCTCTAAGCCGACCTTTTGCTATTACTATAGTCTCCTGTTTCTTTTTTCTTGCGGCACTGGGGATTGAACCCAGGGCCACTCTACCTCTAAGCTACACCCCTAACCCTATTTTTTATTCTTTATTTTGCAACAGGGTCTCACTAAGTTGGGGAGGCCCTCACTAAGTAGCTGAGGCTGGCTGAGAACCTATGATCCTCCTGTCTCAGCCTCTCAAGTCCTAGCTGTTTCGTGTGTGTGTGTGTGACGCCAGGCTCTCCTGTGTCTTCAGTCCTGAATATATACAATGAGAAACAATAGTACAGTGTTGTGCTATAAATCAGCAAACTACAAAAGAAGTAACATTTCAGTTTACCATGGGGTAAGGGTGTACCTCAATGATAAAACATGCTTAGTATGTGTTCAATCCCCAGCACTAAAAAGATAAATTTACATAAAGTGCTTGATTGTGCTTAAAGAAAACAAATGTGATCAGAAATGATTTTTTTTTTTTGTATTAGGGACTGAACCCAGAGCATTTATACTTGAGTGAAACTCCCAGCCATTTTTATTTTTATTTTGAAATGGTCTAAGTTGCTGAGAGCCTTGCTAAATTGCTGAGGCTGTCCTCAAACCTGTGATCCTCGTCTCACCCTCCCAAGTACTGGGATTACCTCTGGGAAAATTTTCACCAGCCTTGCTTAGTTTCCTGACCTGATGAATGGAATGGAAGTGGGTGAGACCAGGTGGCAAGAGAGACGAAGGAAGAAGTTCTAAGGTGGGAGAAGCAGGTACAGGTGAGCTAGCTCTGCTCTCTGGTGGTTCTTTGGGCCATAGTAAGAGAAAGTGAGAGCTGGGCATGGTGGCGCACACTTGTAATCCCAGTACTTGGGAGGCTGAGACTGGAGGATCCGGGTTTTCGGTCAGCCTCAGCTACTTAGTGAGGCTCTCTACAACTTAGTGAGACCCTGTTTCAAAATAAATAAAAAATAGGGCCGGGCGTGGTGGCGCACGCTTGTAATCCCAGCATTCGGGAGGCTGAGACAGGAGGATCCGGGTTCGCGGCCAGCCTCAGCTACCTAGTGAGGCACTCCGCAACTTAGTGAGACCCGGTTTCAAAATAAAGAATAAAAAAAAATAGGGCTGGGGGTGTAGCTCAGAGGTAGAATGCCTCTGAGTTCAACCCCCAGTACCGCAAAAAAAAAAAAAAAAAAAAAAAAAAAAAAAAAAAAAAAAAAAAAAAAAAAAAAAAAAAAAAAAAAAAAAAAAATAAATAAATAAAAAATAGGAGTAGGGGTGTACCTTGGAGGTAGAATGCCCCTGGGTTCAATTCCCAGTACTGCAAAAAAGGAAAAAAAAAAGAAAAAGGTGGTTGGTTTTTTTGTGGTGCTGAAGTTGTTTATACTTTCATTGGTCCATTCTCGTCTCACATCTTTTTTTTTTTTTTTTTTTTTTTTTGGTGGTACTGGGGATTGAACCCAGAGGCATTCTATCTCTGAGCTACACCCTGAGTCCTATTTTTTTTATTTTGAAGCAGGATCTCACTAAGTTGCAGAGGGCCTTGCTAAGTAGCTGAGGCTGGCCGTGAACCCAGATCTTCTAGTTTCAGCCTCCCAAGTACTGGGATTACAAGTGTGTGCCACCACACCCAGCTTTGCCTCACATCTTTTTTTTTTTTTTTGTGGTACTGGGGACAGAACTCAGGGGCTTTCTACCTCTGAGCTACATCCCCAGCCCTATTTTTTATTCTTTATTTTGAAACAGGGTCTCACTAAGTTGTGGAGTGCCTCACTAGATAGCTGAGGCTGACTGCAAACCCGGATTCTCCAGTCTCAGCCTCCCAAATGCTGGGATTACAAGCGTGCGTCACCACGCACGCTTTTGCTTCACATCTTAATGTAGCTCAGTGATAATGACACACATGCACAGAACACTTAGTTCTTAGTTTTACTATGAATTTCTTAGATAAATCTAGACAGTCCTTGTGCCTACAGCTTAAGTAGTAGCCCTCAAATTCCCACACTGCAAGAATTTGGTCTACGTAAAAATGCACAAAAGCTTTCGGCCACATTTATTAGAAAAATACTGCCCTTTGGCAATTTCCCCCTGGAAGGCTGCAGCTTTTCCGGGCCCTCTTCCTTCCGTTCTCAAGTCCCCTTCCCACGGCAGGAGTCCCAGCTCTTGGGGCGCTCACAGGCTGAGGGATGGCCCAGTTCCACCAGAAACCTCGGTGCACTGGGTGACGAGGCAGCAGCATGAAGCTGGAGGATCACTTCCAGCCAGGTGGCTCTGGGGACAACAGCTGGGGAAGGAGACATCAGAACTCCCTGGCAACCGCAACGCAGTCCAGCCTGCTCCCCGGAGCTTGCGCTTCACCTTTTCTTCACAAACTTCTTTCTGGAAGCGTTGGGATTTAAGCGTCTCCTCCCAGCTCCCAAGGCACTGTCCCGGACCTGCAGGGTGGCCGATCGGCTGGAGATGTCATTCTCTGCGAAGGGAGAGACCCCGGCGATGTAGTCAGGGGCGAACACGTCGGTCTTCTGCCGGGCCTTCCGGGACAGCCGCAGCTGCGGGAAGCGCTGATCCTCCGTCAGGTGGGGGTTGACGGCGTACTTGCCCCCTTGGGGAGTGGGGAGCGAGTACTGCAAATGAGAAGAGGGACGGGGGTCAGAATGGGCCACGTGCACACGTGCAGGCACAGTACACGTAAAGTGGCCCTCCCAGGTCCTCATGCGGACGGGCGGGCAGGCGACACGTTGGAGGGCACCGAGCTGCCTACAGCACGCCAGCACAAGGCACGTCTTCTCACCTGGACTCAGATGAAAATCTGAACACTGTATTTTGACTACACACCTGATGTTGCTAATAACAAGAAATATCACATATGGACAGACTACAAAGCTGGCACAATTTGCACAACTTTGTGTACTATGGGTCCTGAAATGGCAATGTGTATTCTAGGGCCATGCAAATAAGTGAACTATTATGGGAAATGGTGTTAATAAGGGTGTTATAAGCCATGAGTGGCAGTGCACGCCTGTAATCCCAGTATCTGGGATGCTGAGACAGGAAGATTGCAGGTTTGCGGCCAGCCTCAGCAACCTAGTGAGATTCTTGGCAACCTAGAGAGACCCTGTTTCAAAACAAAAAAATAAAAAGGATTAGGGGTATAGCTCAGAGGTAGGATGCCCCTGGGCTCAATCCCCAGTAAAATACACACACACACACACACACACACACACGCACACACACGGTGTTTTAAGTGTGGACTGGGGGAGCAACGGGGAGGCAGGAATGTATTCTGTGGTGTTGGGTGGAAGTCAGGGCCTAAATCATTGCTGCTAAAAACCATTCTCGGAGCTGGGCATTGTGGCACATGTCTCTGATCCCACTATCTGGGAGGCTGAGACAGGAGAATTGCAGGTTTCAAGCCAGCCTCAGCAACTTAGCGAGACTCTCTGCAACAAAAACAAAAAGAACTGGCGGTGTACTTTAGAGGTAGAATGCCTCTGGGTTCAATTCCTGATTGACCCCCCTGCCCCCCCCATACACAAAAAAAGACCGTTTCAAAATAAAAAGGGCCACAATGCATGGGACTTTTTATTTTTGCAGGACTGGCGATTCCACCCAGAGGTTCTACCACTACATGCATCCCCAGCCCTCTTTTTTTCTTTTTATTTTTTTGCGGTACTGGGGATTGAACCCAGGGCATTCTACCTCTGAACTACATCCTAGCCCTATTTTTTATTTTGAAACAGTATCACTAAGTTGTGGAGGGCCTCACTAAGTAGCTGAGGCTGGTCATGAACCTGTGATCCTCCTGTCTCAGCCTCCCAAGTACTGGGATTACAAGTGTGTGCCACCCATGCCTGGCTCCCAGCCCTTTTTTTTTGCGGTACTAGGGATTGAACTCAGGGGCATTCTACCTCCAAGCTATACCCTTGGCCCTATTTTTTATTCTTTATTTTGAAACCGAGTCTCACTAAGTTGAGTAGTGCCTCACTAGGTAGCTGAGGCTGGCCTCGAACCTGGATCCTTCAGTCCCAGCTTTCCGAATGCTGGGATTTCCCAGCCCTTTTTAAATTTTTATTTTTATTTTTATTTTTTTGGGGGGGCGTGCTGGGGATTGAACCCAGGGGAATTCTACCTCCGAGCTACACCCCCAGCCCTATTTTTTTATTCTTTATTTTGAAACAGGGTCTCACTAAGTTGCGGAGAGCCTCACTAAGTAGCTGAGGCTGGCTGTGAACCCAGATCCTCCGGTCTCAGCCTCCCAAGTACTGGGATTACAAGTGTGTGCCACCACGCCTGGCTCAAGCCTTTATCTTGTGGAAACCACTAGACTAGCTTTTGTCCTCTCTGGTCGCTTAATTCTGGTGTAGTCAGCGCTTCAGGAGACCCGCCACTCACCCGGAGGCCTCGAGGGTTCAGGACCTTGGGATTTCGGGAGAAGTGCATGTGCAGGGTGCCGTCGTCGCTGATGGTCACAGACACTTTCTTCAGGGTCTTGTTCCCACAGTGTGCACAGAACACTCGGCCCATGTCAGATGTTGTCCTGGAAGACACACAGGGAGATGTTGTGTACTGGCAGCACAGACAACAACCCATCCCCAGAGCACACCTGAGTCCCAGGCCCCAGAGGAGGAAACAACAAGGAATTATGTGACTCTTCCGTGTGTGCCTACGTGGTACTGGAGGTTAAACTCAGAGTTCTGCACCGCAGCACACCTGTACCAACTTAGCAAGACCCTCAGCAACTTAGTGAGATCCTATTTCAAGATTAAAAAACTGTAAGCCGGGTGTGGTGGCTCACGCTTGTAATCCCAGCATTTGGGAGGCCGAGACTGGAGAATCCGGGTTCGAGGCCAGCCTCAGCTACTTAGTGAGGCCCTCCGAAACTTAGTGAGACCTTGCTTCAAAATAACGAATAAAAAATAAGGCTGTGGCTGTAGCTCGGAGGTAGAATGCCCCCGGGTTCCATTCTTAGTACCACAAAAAAAAAAAAAAAAAAAAAAAGATTAAAACTATACAGTCAGGCGCAGTGGCATACGCCTGTAATCCCAGTACTTGGGAAGCTGAGACAGGAGGATTACAGGTTCAAGGACAGCCTTAGCAAGTTATGAGACTCTCAGCAAACTAGTGAGACTCTGTTTCAAAACAAAAAATAAAAAGGGCTGTGGTGTAGCTTGGAAGTAGAATGCCCTGGTGCTCAATCCCTAGTATCACACACACACAAAAGAAAAAAAAATACTGGAAGCATAGAGAAGGTAATCAATTTTTACAAAATCACACAGGTAGTTAGAGAAGGAAGTTGGATGTGAAACCATGTACTCTGGATTCAGAGTACACTTTTTTTAGTGACTAGAAAATTTCAGGCATAAAGTAGACAGAAGAAAGCTAAGCGTCGTGGCGCATGCTTGTGATACCTACTTGGGAGGCTGAGACAGGAGGATCGCAGGTTCTTGGCCAGCCTCAGATACTTAGCAAGGCCCTCTGCAACTTATTGAGACCCTGTTTCAAAATAAAGACTAAAAAATAGGGCTAGGGGTGTAGCTCGGAGGTAGAATGCCCCTGGGTTCAATCCCCAGTACCGCAATTAAAAAAAAAAAGTAGACAGAAGAGCACAATGCACTCCCCTGTACCCATCACCCAGCTCTACCAGCTGTCAACTCACGGCTAGTCTTTTGTGTGTGTGCTGCTAGGGATTGAACCTAGAGGCATTCTACCTTGGCATTCCATTCTCAGCCCTATTTTACTTTTTTATTTGGAAACAAGGTCCTGCTAAATTGCAGAGGGTCTCATCAAGTTGACAAGGCTGGCTTTGAACTTGCAATCCTCTTGTCTCAGCCTCCCAAGTGCTGGTATTACAGGCATCGAGGGACCGGGCTTCTGTTTCAAGGCAAGTCCTAGAAATTGTTCCGCCCAAACTTTTTTTTTTTTGGTACTGGGGATGGAACCCAGGAGCATTTTACCTCCTAGCTATACCCCCAGCCCTATTTTTTATTCTTTATTTTAAAACAGGGTCTCACTAAGTTGTGGGGAGCCTAAGTAGCTGAGGCTGGTCACGAACCCGGATCCTCCAGTCTCAGCCTCCCAAGTACTGGGATTACAAGCATATGCCACCATGCCCAGCTCCACCCAAACTTTTCAGGATGTATCTCTAGAGAATATCAAACTTGCATCCTTACCCCTATGTCACTGAAACTGTGTGTGTGTGTGTGTGTGTGTGTGTGTGTGTGCACTCACTGGCAACCTCTGTCCCAGTGGCCTCAGTGCACCGGCAGAGGCAGACCCTGTGTCCCAGAGGAATGGTGAAATGGAAGGAAGCTATGTACACAATGCAAGATTCTCTTTCAGGAGTTCCTAGCAGGGATGGGAAGACAGTGCACAACAGAACAGCTCCATCCAGATCCCAGCTACCCACCTGAAACAGCCATGGCAGCGCAGGATGTAGCTCCGGGCCTCGCGGATGAGCATGCCGTTCACTGCCAGCACGTGCAGCCCCATCTGCAGCAGGACGTTCTGCAACAAGCAAGTCAAAGAACTGAAGCAGGTTTTCTTTTCACAAGGAACTCCACACCCTGCTTGTGCTGGTAATCCTTGGCTGCTGCTGAAGTCAGCTTGGCGGACCCTATAGAGACAGACCCAGGTGTCTTTCCATCTGCAAGGACAGAGGCCTGTGCTGCTCAGAGATCTCTCTCAATAGAGACCGTGGTAGAGGAAAATACCCCTACCTTCTCCACACACCTAATTGAGCCCAGAACTATATACATGGAGCTGGGCGTGGTGGCGCACGCTTGTAATCCCAGCATTTGGGAGGCTGAGATTGGAGGATCTGGGTTCGCAGTCAGCCTCAGCTATTTAGTGAGGCCCTCTGCAACTTAGTGAGACCCTGTTTCAAAATAAGGAATAAAAAAAAATAGGACTGGGGGTGTAGCTCAGAAGTAGAATGCCCCTGAGTTCAATTCCCAGTACCACACACACACACATACACACACACACAAAGTGTACAGTATGAGGTTTTTTTTTGTGTGTGTGTGTGTGTGCTAGGGATTGAACTCAGGGGCATTCTACCTCTGAGCTATTCCCCCAGCCCTATTTTTATTCTTTATTTTGAAATAGGGTCTCCCTAAGTTGCAGAGTGCCTCACTAGGTAGCTGAGGCTGGCCTCGAACCTGGATCCTCCGGTCTCAGCCTCCCAAATGCTCGGATTATAAGCGTGTGCCACAACGCCCAGCTTACTGTACACATTTTTACATGGTATTATGACTGTTTAGCCTCCAAGCAAAATTAACAATTTCCAAAGAGCACAGGTAAGTTTCTAGAACCAGGAAAATCAGCAACACACAAGAGCAGCCTGTGTGCATCCCCAAATCTCTGCAGGACCACTGCTGACACACACCTGCATGGCGAAGTCTGTAGTCACACAGCCAACCCGCACGTCCTTCGGGACGTCGCACTGTTCCAACTCCTGCCGGATCTGCTTGATGTTGCTGGGGGTAATCCACCCACCCCCGTCATCGCTGTCTTCATCCTTCCTTTCTTCAAGTCCAGCCTCCTCCTCCTCCTCCTCCTCCTCTTCTCTGTCAATCTGAAACACCAACAGAATCCACATACTCCCAGCTCACAGGAGTGATGGGGAGAACCTCCCACACTGTCACCAGGAGGAAGCAGTCAGGGCCTTACCAGCAGCTCCTGTAGCTCCTGATCGATATTAGGCAGAGGGTTCCTCCAGAACACGAAGGAGCTGAATTCTAGATTCTCAGGCTCATCAGCTAGGTGTCTACGATCTATGTTTTTTTGGGGAGGTTTAGGCTGAGATTAAAAAAGAAATAATTTTATTTATTTATTTTTATTTTATTTTTTTTGCAGTACTGGGGATTGAATCCAGAGGCATTCTACCTCCAAGTTACACCCGCAGCCTTATTTTTTATTCTTTATTTTGAAACAGGGTCTCACTAAGTTGCGGAGGGCCTCACTAAGTAGCTGAGGCTGGCCTCGAACCTGTAATCCTCCTGTCTCAGTCTCCCAAGTACTGGGATTACAAGTGTGCGCCACCATGCCCAGCAAGAAATAATTTTAAAATCTGAAAATCGAGAGGGTTACAGGTAAAAGAACATGACAAACAGGTCAGATGAGACAGGACTGGACAACTATCCCATCAGTCTAGGTAAACCTGTTTTTTTTTTTGTAAAGAGACTACCCGCAGCACTCTGACAGGTGGCAGGAAAGAGGTGGAGGAACAGGGCTTGCCTAGGGAGTTACCTTGGAGGGCAGATGGAAACCGGAAATGTGCAGAGGAGTTTCTGGGTGCTGAATTGAGGAGGTTACTTTAACCTTATTACAAAAAAAAAAAAAAAAAAAAGGGGTCAGCTTTGAGCAAGGAAATTTAGTTGGAAAATTCATCATGGAAGAGTAATTAGAATAACAAAACCTACAATATACTACAATATGTCCCCTTGGTTTTGCAATCAAAGACCAGGTCTTCTTCTTTTTTTTTTTTTTTTTTCCAGTATTGGGGATTGAACTCAGGGGCATTCTACCTCCAGGCTACGCCCCCAGTCCTATTTTTTTTTTTGGCAGTACTGGGGATTGAACTCAGGGGCGTTCTACCTTTGAGTTACATCCCCAGCCCAATTTTTTATTCTTTATTTTGAAACAGGGTCTCACTAAGTTGCAGAGAGCCTCACTAAGTAGCTGAGGCTGGCCTCAAACCCGGATCCTCCCGTCTCAGCCTCCAAGTGCTGGGATTACAGGCATGTACCACTATACCTGGCTCAAATCCTCCAAATTTAAATAACCCTCCCCAAGAACCTACAGATCAAGACACTGAAACACACTTACCAATTGCAATACACAAATCTTATCTGGATCCTGACCCAAACAATTAAGAGCACTTATAAAAGAACTAGAAATGTGAACACTGACTGGTCATTTGGTAATATTAGGGGCTACTATTAGTTTTGAGTAGGTGTAATGATAGCTTTGAGGTAATTTTCTTTTAGAGTATTTAGAAATACACCATGAAATACCTACTAGTAAAATAATATATGATGTCTGCTGGGGCTCAGGATAAATGAAAACAGACCAGCTAAGGGGTAACTGTGGATGTGTTTGATGGGGACAATTGGTCCATTATACTATTTCCTCTATTTTTTTTTTTTTTTTTTTGCAGTACTGGGGATTAAACTCAGGGGCATTCTAACTCCAAGCTACACCCCCAGCCCTATTTTTTGTTCTTTTTTTTTTTTTTTTTTTGCGGTACTGGGAATTGAACTCAGGGGCATTCTACCTCCGAGCTACACCCCCAGCCCTATTTTTATTCTTTATTTTGAAACAGGGTCTCACTAAGTTGCGGAGTGCCTCACTAAGTAGCTGAGGCTGGCCGTGAACCCGGATCCTCCAGTCTCAGCCTCCCAAATGCTGGGATTACAAGCGTGAGCCACCCCCCCCCCCCCGACTTATTTCCTCCAGTTTTATATACCTGATAATATTGCTTAAAAACTCCAGCCCTGGGGGTATAGCTCGGAGGTAGAACACCCCTGAGTTCAATCCCCAGTATTGCAAAAAATAAATAAGTAAGTAAAAAATAAAAACTCCAGCCCCTGACTTACCTTTTCTGGTTCTTGTTTTAAGTGAGACACCCCCACAAACTCTGCTTCCAACTGGTACGTGAGTGCCAGGACTTGGATGTCTGTGGCAGAAAGGCTGGGGTAGTCTCCAGTTTTCTTTGAAAACTCGGTCACTGTAAAAAGATTCCCAACATCAGTTAGGGACAAAAAACAACAGGACTTAACCACAATGAGCGTATCAAAAGAACTGAGAAAGAATCAGTATCCCACAAAAACTTCAACACTTTCACCCATTTTCTGACCTTTCTCTATTCATAGTTCTAGTTGAGAAATCTGTATTTTCTACCACCAAGATTCATGCCAGGTTTAATGTAATATCCTTATTTGGTACAGGTGAAAGAACGGAACAAGCCGGGCGTGGTAGAGCATGCTTGTAATCCCAGCATTCAGGAGCCTGAGACCGGAGGATCCGGGTTCGAGGCCAGCCTCAGCTACCTAGTGAGGCACTCCGCAACTTAGTGAGACCCTTTTTTAAAAAAAAAAAAAAAATTTTTTAACTTTGTTTTTGTTGCTGTTTGTTTTTGCAGTACTGGGGATGGAACCCAGGGGCATTCTACCTCTGAGCTACACCCCTATCCTTATTTTTTATTCTTTATTTTGAAACAGGGTCTCACTAAGTTGCAGAGGGCCTCACTAAGTAGCTGAGGCTGGCCATGAACCTACGATCCTCCTATCTCAGCCTCCCAAGTACTGGGATTACAAGTGTGTGCCACCACGTCCGGCTTCCTTTTTCAGAATAAGAAATAAAAAATAGGGCTGGGGGGTATAGCTTGGAAGTAGAATGCCCCTGGGTTCAATCCCCAGTACCCCCCCCCACACACAAAGAAAGCATGATATCTACTCATGATTAGAGATCCTATAGCAGCTTTGGTATTATGCTAGAATAGTCCTTTTCTCTCCCAGCTCTAAAGTTCTTTAATTCCAAGTACAACAATCTACATTAATAGAATAGATGATCGCATTCCAAATGGAAAGTTAGTATGCCTGTAATCCCAGTACTTGGGAAGCTGAGACAGGAGGATCACAGCCTCAGCAAGTAGTGAGACTCATCAACCTATGAGACCCCATTTCAAAATAAAATAAAGGCTGGGCATGGTGGCACACGCTTGTAATCCCAGCATTTAGGAGGCTGAGACGGGAGGATCAGGGTTCTCGGCTAGCCTCCGCTGCTTAGTGAGGCCCTCCGCAACTTAGTAAGACCCTGTTTCAAAATAAAGAATAAAAAAATAGGGCTGGGGCTGTAGCTCGGAGGCAGAATACCCCCAGGTTCCATCCCCAGTACCGCAAAAAAAAAGGCTGGTGTGTAGCTCAGAGGTAGGATGCCCCTGGGTTCAATTCCCAGTACCACACAAAGAAAGTAAAGAATCTAACTGTAACTGTAGCCTATGATGAAACAAAAGTAAAGGACAGCTTAAAAATTTTTTAAAAAGCCGGGTGTGGTGGCGCACGCATGTAATCCCAGCATTCGGGAGGCTGAGACCAGAGGATCCGGGTTCGAGGCCAGCCTCAGCTACCTAGTGAGACACTCCGCAACTTAGTGAGACCTGGTTTCGAAATAAAGAGTAAAAAATAGGGCTGGGGGTGTAGCTCGAAGGTAGAACGCCTCTGAGTTCAGTCCCCAGTACCGCAAACAAACAAACAAAAAAACCAAACCAAACCAAACCAAAACAAAAAAAAAAATTTTAAAAAAAAATTTTTTTTTTTTTTTGTACTGGGGATTGAACCCAAGGAGCATTCTACTTCTGAGCTACACTCCCAGCCCTCACCCCCTTTTTTTCCAACAGGGTCTCTAGGTTGCTGAAAGTCTTTGCTATGTTCCTGAGGCTATCCTCAAACCTGAGATCCTCCTGTCTGAGCCTCTCAAGTACTGGGATCACAGACATGAACCACCACACCTGGCTTAACTTTTTTTTAAACATATATCTGTGCTTAACACACAGTAAATGTCAGCTGTGTTAACTTTTTTTTAAACATATATCTGTGCTTAACACACAGTAAATGTCAGCTGTTAGGGCTGTGTATACTGACACCAGCACAAAGATGTCTTCTCATACAACAGCGCAAGGAACAGTAAGTACATTGCTCACATTTCCTAAAAAAAAAATATATAAGTTAACAGCAGCTACAATTTATTGGGCACTTACTCTGCACCAGATACCACGTTAAAAGCTTTACATGTGAGCCGGGCGTGGTGGCGCACGCTTGTAATCCTAGCATTTCGGAGGCTGAGACCAGAGGATCCGGGTTCGAGGCCAGCCTCAGCTACCTAGTAAGGCATTCTGCAACTTAGTGAGACTTGGTCTCAAAATAAAGAATAAAAAATGGGACTGGGGGTGTAGCTCGGTGGTAGAATGCCCTTGAGTTCAATCCCCAGTACCGCAGGAAAAAAAAAAAATGTAGCCGGGAGTGGTGGCACATACTTCTTTTTTTTTGCGGTACTGGGGATTGAACTCAGGGGCATTCTACCTCTGAGCTATACCCCTAGCCCTTTTTTTTTTTATTCTTTATTTTGAAACCGAGAGTGGAGTGCCTCACTAGATAGCTGAGGCTGGCCTCGAACCCGGATCCTCCGGTCTCAGCCTCCCAAATGCTGGGATTACAAGCGTGCACCACCACGCCCGGCTGATGGCACACCCTTGTAATCTCAGTACTTGGAAGGCTGAGACAGGAAGATCCGGGTTTGAGGTCAGTCTCAGCTACTTAGTGAGGCTCTCTACAACTTAGTGAAACCCTGTTTCAAAATGAAAAATAAAGTAGGGCTGGAGGCGTGGCACACGGTTGTTATCCCAGTACTTGGGAGGCTGAGACAGGAGTATTGCAGGTTCGAAGCCAGCCTCAGCTACTTAGTGAGGCTCTCTGCAACTTAGTGAGACCCTGTTTCAAAATAAGGAATAAGCCGGGCGTGGTGGCGCATGCTTGTAATCCCAGCATTCGGGAGGCTGAGACCGGAGGATACGGGTTCGCGTCCAACCTCAGCTACCTAGTGAGGCACTCCGCAACTTAGTGAGACCCTGTTTCAAAATAAAGAATAAAAAACAGG
>PVLC010021490.1:14767-27993 GCA_004027655.1 Graphiurus murinus
CCCAGCATTCGGGAGGCTGAGACCGGAGGATCCGGGTTCGCGGCCAGCCTCAGCTACCTAGTGAGGCACTCCGCAACTTAGTGAGACTCGGTTTCAAAATAAAGAATAAAAAATAGGGCTGGGGGTATAGCTCGGAGGTAGAATGCCTCTGAGTTCAATCCCCAGTACCGCAAAAAAAAAAAAAAAAAAAAAAAAGGAATAAAAAAATAGGGCTGGGGGTGCAGCTCGGAGGTAGAATGCCCCTGGATTCAATTCCCAGCACCACTCCTAAGAGGAGTTTTAGTATTATTAGTATTTTCTCAGAAAGATTTAAGTAACTTGGCAAAGACACCATGGCTAGTAAGTTGGTGAAGACAAACTAGCAGAATAGGTAACAACATTTCTACTAGCAACCTCTAACCTCTGAAATACTTCCAACCCAATGGCCTTTTCTGGGTATCATCGCCTTTATTCCTAACAAGAGAACAGTAACTACTAGCCAAGAGATAAGTAGCTTCCTTTCAGGTCTAATGCAAGGCTTAAAACATCTCTTTTTCTAGATTGAGGCTGGCCTCTGTATCCAGAAGTCATCACCCTAAGGAAGTGGATAGGAGTAAGTGATCAGTTTTCTTTTTTGCATGTAGGAGATGGAATTCAGGGCCTTAAGCTTGCCGGGCAAGCGCTCTACCACTTCTTCTATTTGAACCAAACTTACAGCATGCTTGCACAGCGCTAGACACTGTGCCAAGTAACACATTCCTCATTTATGGTCCACAGCAACCTTGGAGGTAGGTATTATCATTATCCGCATTTTACCGATGAGGCCCAGAGTCTGAGTGATACACCCGAGGCCGTGGAGCTAGTTAGTGGCAGGGCTTGGGGAGCTTGTCTCTCTCAACGATCTAGAACGTGCTGTCTCTAAACCAAACGCTCCGATACAGCGGAGCCCGATTCCCCGGTCGCACCGGAGCTGGTGTGATTTGCACCCTGGGCCCCGCTTCCCCGACAGGGCTGGGGCAGCGCCACTCACCCAGCCGCACGTATTCCGGGAAGGGCTCTTTGAACCGCAGCTCGTAGGGCAGGACAGCGAGCCGCCTGCGCGTGGCCTTGTCCCGAATCTCGTTGACCACCGCCCGGATGGTGTAGATGTTCTTCCCGATGTCCTGCAGACAGACCGGCTCAGCTCAAGCTCGGCTGCACGCGCCCCGCCCGCCCGATCCCATGCGCTTCCTCCCGGGCCGCCAGCCCAGACCCCGCTCCTCTGGACTGGAGATCCGGTACCTGCAGAGCCGCATCCCGCAGGAAAGCTCCGGCATCCGCCACAACGTGCTCCACCGGCGCCATGTCGGCTGGACGGGCACGAAGCGCGCATGCGCACGTAGCTTCCGCTGGAGTCCGCCCCTTCGACTCAATCCCGGCCTCCCGGAACCCGCAGACGCAACCTCGAGTTAGCAGCGCCCCCTGGCGGCCACGGTCTACACCTCCCGGCTCAGCGTTACCCGCGCGCATGCGCCGCGACGCCGTCGGCCCAGCCCGGGAGATGTGGGCGGGGTTAGACTCAGAGGCGGGGGAAGGCGCGGGCCTCAATCTTGTTCTATACTTGTGATTCACCGTCGTACCTCACATATCCTTTGGTGCCGCCTGGTGGCGTACACCTGTAATCCCAGTTCTTGGGAGGGTGAGACTGGAGGATTGTAGGTTAAAGGTCAGCCTCAGCAATTTAGCGAGGCCCTCAGCAACTCAGTGAGACCGTTTTTTTCTTTTCTTTTTAATACATATAATAAAAAGGGGCTGAGGGTGTAGCTCGAGGTAGAATGTCCCTGGGTTCAATCCCCAGTACTACAAAACGCCTTCGGTGCCCTAATGGTATCCACTACTAGTTACCCAAATCCTTTTTTATTCTCTAAACATTTTCTGTCTCCACCTTGTGTCTTAGAGCCTATCTGTGCTACCTGCTCTAAAGTAGTATGAAGATGATTTCTCATTTTCCCGTTTGCTGTATCAACGTTTTGGTCTTTATTTCCCGGCCTTCCCAGTTTCTCTGCAGGATGTGACATTGCTTATCAGCCCTTCCCTCTGGATGGCCTCTTTTTGCTGGATTTGGTGATTCGTCATGATCCCAATCTCCCTGCCTCCTGGGTGGCTACTCACCCTTCTTCACTTTCTTCACTGGCCTCTTTTCTTGCCTTGCAAACACAGTGCCCTCCACAGAACTGTCTCTGCACTTATGTTTATCTAAGTTCCCTCCTTCAGCAATCTTCTCTCCTCAAGACTTCTTTGATCCCATTATAAGAATTCTTCTCGATTTTTTTTTTTTTTCATTTTGTGGTACTGGGGATTGGACCCAGGGGTATTCTACCTTTAAGCTATACCCCCAGACCAGTTTTTTTTTTTTTTTTTTTTTTTTTTTTGCGGTACTGAGGATTGAACTCAGGGGCATTCTATCTCTGAGCTATATCCCCAACCCTATTTTTTATTCTTTATTTTGAAACAGGGTCTCACTAAGTTGCGGAGGGCCTCACTAGGTAGCTGAGGCTGGCTGCGAACCCGGATCCTCCGGTCTCAGCCTCCCAAATGCTGGGATTACAAGCGTGGGCCACCACGCCTGGCCCCACTTTTATTTTTATTTTGAAACTGGGTCTCCCTAGGTTGATGAGAGTCTATTTGCTGAGGCTAGATGCAAACCTGGGATCCTCCTATCTCACCCTTCCAATTACTGGGATTACAGGTGTGTACCACCATGCCTGGCTCTTCCCAAATCTTTATATCCGATCTGTCTTATTTCCCAGCCCTCCTTTTCTGGGAACTTCCATCTGAAAACTGGTATCTTCATCCAGGAGAAAGGTTAAAACTGAGATAATTATCTGCTCTCTCTCCAAGCTTTCTACACTTGTTCAAACTCCTATTTTGTGTGTGTGTGTGTGTGTGTATGTGTGTGTTACTGGGGCTTAAACCCAGGGGCATTCTATCTCTGAGCTACTCCCCTAGTCCTATTTTTTATTCTTTATTTTGAAACAGGGTCTCACCAAGTTGCGGAGAGCCTCACTAAGTAGCTGAGGCTGGCCGGGAATCCAGATCCTCTGATCTCAGCCTCCCAAATACTGGGATTACAAACTTGCACCCCCACGCCCAGCAAGCTCCTATTTTTATTAAAGGTATAATAGACAAAAGCATTCACGGAAGGAACCTCTGAGTCATCTCACCCCCCACCCTCCCTCTCTACCTGCATCCTCTCAGTACAGTGTGCTGTTGCCGCTCTGAATGTTTGTGGTGTCTGGATTCCTTTCAGCCCGTTCCTATTACTCTAAACATTTTTCTCTTGGTACTGGGGATTGAACTCAGGGGCATTCTACCTCCGAGTTACACCCCCAGCCCTATTTTTTATTCTTTATTTTTAAATAGGGTCTCACTAAGTTGTGGAGGGCCTCACTAGGTAGCTGAGGCTGGCTGCAAACCCCAATCCTCCGGTTTTAGCCTCCCAAATGCTGGGATTACAAGTGTGTGCCACCATGCCCGGCTCACTTTGCAACTTTTCTAGTACTTTTTGTAGCACTTTAACCCCTTTTCTGTTTCCCTGTAACAGTCTCCAAGTGCCTCAAAGCCTTAGGAGGACTCATTTGTTCAACAAATATTGATAGTAAACACCACCATGGCTTAGCTCATATAACAGCTATGGACAAAGTATTTTTGTTTTTGTTTTTTTGTACTGGAGATGAAACCCAGGGGCCTTCCTTCTACCTCTGGGCTATACCCCCAGACCTATTTTATTTCTTATTTGGAAACAGAGTCTCACTAAGTTTCTAAGAGCCTCACTAAATTGCTGAGGCTGGCTCCAACCTACGATCCTCTTTTCTCAGCCACCGAAGTACTGGGATTCCAAGCGTGTGCCACCATGCCTGGTACCAAAGTGATGTCTTGTGTAGTGTCTAGGAACACCTTCAGAGCTTATGAATTTGGAGTTGGATCGGGGAAAGGCACCAAAGTGTGAAAGTTCAAGGAACGTGCCAGGAATTGAGGGGAGTACCTGTGGGTAGCAGAAGGTGTCTGGGTGTTGGGAAATATGGGGCTAAGGAGTGTACAGCTCCACTGCAGAACAGATTTTATTTTGAGATAAAGTCTAGGAGGAGGCACCTGACTGGGAGAGAGTCCACGAGAGTCAGGAGCCCCTTCCTTATAGGGAAGGGGCTTTTTATAGGGCATTAGGATGGAGGGGCACTGAGGCAGGCGTGTATTTCTTTGATTCGTGGTTTTACAGCCGACCAGGACAGGTAATTGATGGGGGTGGGGGCCAGGAAACAGTTAGAGGCTCTTTTCCTGCTGTCCCTGCAGTCCTTTGTTCTCAACCTCCTCTCGCCAGGCCTCAGAGCCGACCTCACAGCACCCACACTGGGGACAAAACTTCTCAAAGGAAAAGTGAGCCCCGGGGACATTTTTTTTTTTTTTAAACTTATGGCTTTACTGAAGGGTGATGAAATCTCAAAATACCCTTAGCAAAATTGTGGTCACTTAAAAAAGTTTACACTAGAGCCGGGTGTGGTGGCGCGGCGCACACTTGTAATCCCAGTACTTGGGAGGCTGAGACCGGAGGATCCCAGGGGCATTGTTCCTCCAAGCTACACCCCACCCCTATTTTTATTCTTAATTTCGAAACAGGGTCTTACTAAGTTGCAGAAGGCCTCACTAAGTAGCTGAGGCGGGCCACGAACCTGTAATCCTCCGATCCTCCTGTCTCAGCCTCCCAAGTACTGAGATTACAAGTGTGCGCCATCATGCCTGGCTATCTGGCAACCTTTCTAAGAGCTCAAGTAGGTGCTGACTTAACTGATGGGACGGTCTTCTCTCACCTGTAAAGCGGGGCTAAGAATTGCACCTGCCTTCAGAAAGTCGACGGGAAGCCTAAATAAAGCGTGGCCCTGAGCAAGCATTCAAATTTATCCAATTGCTCAGGGATCACCCACTTAGCGGGAAACCTGTCCACTTACCCTATAAAGAGGGCCCATCTTTAGCTGGGCGCAGTGGTGCACGCTTGTAATCCCAGTACTTGGGAGGCTGAGACAGGAGGATTGCAGGTTTGCGGCCACCTCCTGCAACTTAGCGAGACTCTGTTTCCAAATAAATCGAGAGGCTGGGGGTGTGGCTTAGAGGAAGACTGCTCCTGGGTTCAATCCCTAGCGCGCACACACAAAATAATAAAATGAAAAAGGCCCCTTTAGCGGGGTGTGGTGACACATGCCTGTAATTCCCGTACTTGGGAGGCTGAGACAGGAGGATCGCAGGTTCAAAGCCAGCTTCAGCAATTTAATGAGGCTCTCAGCAACTTTAGGGAGACCCTGTTTCCAAATAAAAAATGAAAAGGGGCTGGGAGTGTAGCTCGGAGATAAAAATGCCCCGGGTTCAATCCCTAGTACCAAAAAATGTAGATAAGTAAATAAATAAGTTAATTAAAAATATAAATAAAAATTAAAAGGGGCCCCTTGGAGGCGGAGGCTGCCGGGGACCTAGGTGGCGCGCACCTGCGAGCCGGCCAGCCTCTTCCGGGTCAGGTGACCACGCGCGGTCACGTGACCCGGCCCGAGTGCGGGCGGTGGAAGGCGGAAGTGGGCGCGGAGTCGGGCGCCGCTGGTGTGGCCGCGGCAGGTAGCGGGCGGCGCGGGGGCGCGGCGGCGGGGCGGCGCGGGCGCGCGGGGCTGGGGGCGGCGCGGGCGGGGCTGGGCCGGGGGCGGCGCGGCCGGGCGCCGGGGGGCGGCGGCTTCCTGTGGGAGGGGCCTGGCGCGGCGGTTCCGGCCTCCGGGGAGGGGTGTCCCGGCTCCCGCCCGGGCGGGGTGGGCGCGCCACGGGCCGCGCGGGGGCCGCTCGCAGTGGGCGCGGAGCGGCAGCTGTGCGGCGGGGAGCGAGGGCTTCCGGCAGGGGACAGCTGCCTGGGTGCCCGGGGCTGGAGAGGAGCGATTTATGTGGAGGGAACCAGACCAGAGGAAGGGGCGACTTGGGAAGGAGCTGGCAGGGGGTGTCTGGGAGTGGGCGTACGGCACGGAGAGACAGGGAGAAATCTGGAAGAAGATGCGGCCTGAGCCCCATCTGAGAGGCTGTGCCTTGCCTCCTCTTTGGAAATGAGTACTACCCGAGACTTTGATTTGGGTCCCATTCAGTTCTTAAACTTCAGGAGGGACCACAGAATCTTGAGCATCTTGTTTTCGTCACTGCCACTCAGCCCTGCTTGGGTAGGGTTTCCACTTCTTGGGAACCTAGCCCTTCAGATCATCTTTCTTTGAGATTTTTCCTTGATCAGGTCATCTTCGAGGCTTTAAAGAAAACCGAAACAAAACAGTGTGGGCAGTTTGCTCTGGCCATAAAAATGGCACCATTGACCACGACCTAGGCCAGTGTTAACTCAGCAATATAGTGGCTGCAGAAATCTTGGACAGAGGAATGTCTGCCTTTAACTGCTTTATGACTTTTGTTGCTTTCTTAGGTTTGAATTATTGAGCTTGCCTTACCATGTGACTGCTTATCTTGACAAACTGTAACTAGATAGGGTGACTGAGAGGTCTTGTGTTGTGTTCCTTAGAACTGTGACCTGGATCATGATTGTAAGGTTTAATACCTGGGTTGAAATTGTTCATCTTTCTCTTGGTATTTACTCAAATTTGTAGAAGTGTGAAGAGTTGAAGGAATGCAGTGTAACCGGAATGAATGTGCAAACTGGACATTCACAGTTGTTTTGGGTCGAGGAGGAAAGGAAAGTTCTTGGCTAATGAATTAGGAGTTCAAGTTTTTGGAGCATTTGCCTGACATTTAAAAGCCAACTTTTGTAGGAGCCCTGAGTTAGGTTGGGAAGGTGCTATTCACATTTCACAAGGGACGATAGACCTAAGAGAGCCGACTTGATTTTTTCAAACATTTGATTGCTCTTTCTTGTTTACTAGGCTCTTACTTCCTGCTGGACTGCAAATTCCTCAAGGGTAGGGTTCATTATTTTATTTGGCTTCCTTGGCCACAGACCTAGGGCTTGGTATGTTGTGGGAAGTTGGTCAAGGTTTGGTAAGTAAGTGAATTTTTGAAGGTCACACAGCTGTAAGTGGTGAACAAGAGATTTGAACTCAAGTCTTCAGTGTCTTCTCATCAGATAAGCTTGCTGTTCTCTGTGTTATTGCTCTGTGTGAAAATGAAGAGGCTTGGATTGGCTTCTCAGTCTCTTTTGCCTAATGACTTTTCCCATTTGCAAAGAGCTCATACCAACATCTCATTTAATCTTCTCCATGATCTTGGCAAGATTATTGTCCCTATTCTACATATGAAGAAAATGAGGTCTTTTAATGTCCTTGCTTTAAGCTGGCTGTAGTGGTGTGTGCCTGCAATCTCAGTTCTTGGGAGGCTGAGACCAGAGGATCTCAGGTTTATGGACAGCCTGGGCAGTGTAGCAAGACTCTTAGTAGACTAGTGAGACCTTGTTTCAAAACAAAAACCAAGAAAAGGACTGGGGGTGTAGCTTGGAGGTGGAATGCCCCTGGGTTCAATCCCCAGTACCATAGGTGGTAATGGTGTTGGGGGAATCCTTGCTTTAGATTCCAGAGCTAGTAAATGACTGAGCAGGGACTCAAGCCTTTATCCCCAGACCCATTCTTTTCTATTTATAGGAGAAATAGAAAATTTTATGTTAAAATAGCCCGGCATGAGCCGGGCGTGGTGGCACAGGCTTGTAATCCCAGCATTCAGGAGGCTGAGACCGGAGGATCCGGGTTCGAGGCCAGCCTCAGCTACCTAGTGAGTTACTCCGCAACTTAGTGAGACTTGGTTTCAAAATAAAGAATAAAAAATAGGGCTGGGGGTGTAGCTCGGAGGTAGAATGCCCCTGAGTTCAATCCCCAGTACCGCAAAGAAAAAAAAAAAAAGCCCGGCATGGTGGCACATCCTTGTAATCCCAGTACTTGGGAGGCTGAAACTGGAGGATCCAGGTTCACGGTCAGCCTCAGCTACTTAGTGAGGCCCTCCGCAACTTGGTGAGACCCTGCTTCAAAATAAACAATAAAAAATAGGACTGGGGGTGTAGCTTGGAGGTAGAATGCCCCTGGGTTCAATCCCCAGTACCGCCAAAAAAAAAAAAAAAGTTTTATGTTAAAATATATATATTTTTGTGTTGTACTGTGACTTGAGTTCAGGGGCGTTCTACCTCTGAGCTACACTCCCAGCCCTATTTTATTTTTTAGTTTGAAACAGTCTCACTAAGTTGTGGAGGGTCTTACTAAGTTGTTGAGACTGGCTGCGAGAATCTGAAATCCTCCTGTCAGCCTCCTATATACTGAGATTACAAGGGTGCGCCACCACACCTGGCAAAATATTTGTAACTATAGGAAATATGACATTATATGGAAAAAATAGTACAGATCACCGAAAACATTGTGAATGTAGACTATCTGAAGTGTAGGAAGCCCGGTACTGTGCTTTCTTAGTCCATTCTGTGCTGTGTAACAGAATACCATAGACTGGGGAATTTATAAACAATGGAACCTTATGTGACTGCAAAGTCCAAGTCCAAACGGAAGGGCTGCGGCTGGTGAGGGTCTTCTTGCTGTGCATCCCATGGCAGACGGCATCACATGGAGAAAGAGCCTGTGTGCCAGAGACTGTGTGCCCAACTCACTTTTGTGATAAACCCACTCCTATGAGGACATTACTCCACCCATGATCTGGTCACCTGCTAAAGGTCCCACCTCTCAGCATTGTTGCCCTAGGGATCAACTTTCCAACACATGAACTTTGGGGGGACACAGTCAGATCATAGCATGTGCTGTATGTACCTCTTCCTGGGAAAGTGTCCTGTCACTCAAAAGAGCCCCTGCCTCTGCCAGATGCCAGCCCAGTTGTGCTGTCCAGTATCGTGACTATTAGCTACATGGGGTTGTTGGGCACTAGCAGTATGTTATTAGCACAGAGTACACACCAGATTTGGAAGACCTATAGTAGATGATCATATAAATGTAAGTGGTAAGCTGGGTATGGTGGGATCACACCTGTAATCCCAGTACTTGGGTGGCTGAGACAGGAGGATTGCAGGTTCAAGACCAGCCTCAGCAAGTAATGAGATTCTCAGCAACCTAGTTAGACCCTGTTTGAAAGCAACAACAAAATAACCAGGCGTGGTGGTGCAAACTTGTAATCGCAGACTTGGGAGGCAGAGACAGGAGGATCACAAGTTAGAAGCCAGTCTGGGCAATTTATTGAGGCCCTCAGCAACTTAGACCCTGTTTCCAAATAAATAAAATTGGGTTGGGGGTATAACTTGGAGGTGGAATGCCTCTGGGTTCCATCCCCAAAACCAAAAAAAAAAAAAAGGGGTGAGTGTAGGTCAGAGGTAGAATTCCCCTGGGTTCAATCCCCAATATTCCACACAGAAATCAATAAAGTGGTAATATATGAATATATGCTATAAATGTTATCATTTTGGATTTATTAGGTTAAATACAATATAATTAAAATTAGTTTCGCTGGTTTTTGTTTTGTTTTGGACTGAACCCAGGGGCATTCTACCTCTAGCTATACCCCCAGCCCTATTTTTTATTCTTTATTTTGAAACGGTCTCACTAAGTTGCAGAGGGCCTCACTAAGTAGCTGAGGCTGCTCTCGAACCCGGATCCTCCAGTCTCAGCCTCCCAAGTACTGGGATTACAAGGGTGTGCCACCACGCCACCATGCCCGACTTTACTTGTTTCATTTTAGTTTTTAAAGTGTGTTTTCTAAAAAAATTAAAAAGGCAGGGCGTGGTGGCGTACACTTGTAATCCCAGCATTCGGGAGGCTGAGACTGGAGGATCCGGGTTCACGGCCAGCCTCAGCTACCTAGTGAGGCATTCTGCAACTTAGTGAGACTCGGTTTCAAAATAAAGAATAAAAAAATAGGGCTGAGAGTATAGCTCGGAGGTAGAATGCCCCTGAGTTCCATCCCCAGTACCACAAAAAAAAAAAAAAAAAAAAGAAATGTATATGTGGCTCATTTTATTTCTCCTGGGAATATAGCATTACAAAAGAAAGTCAAAAAGCTCTGCCCTCGTGGATCTTAAATTTTAGTGGGGAAGGCACATTAAGTGAGATAACTAAGTACAATACACACTGTATTGTAATAAAGCAGAGAAGAGGGATGTGGAGTGTTGTGTGGGCTTGTGATTTATTAGTACTGGGGATTGAACCCAGGGACACTCTACCTCTGAGCTACACCCCCAGTCCTGTTTTTTTTATTTTGTTTTTTTATTTTGAAACAGGGTCTCAGCTGGGCATAGTGGCGCATGCTTGTAATCCCAGTACTTGGGAGGCTGAGACAGGAGGATCATAGGTTCAAGGATAGCCTCAGCAAGTAGTGAGACTCTCATCAACCTAGTGAGACCCTGTTTCCAAAGAAGAAATAAAAATCGGGCTGGGGGAGTAGCTTGAAGGTACAATCCCTTTGGGTTCAATCCCTAGTACCACAAAAAAAAAAAAAAATAGAGGGTTTCACTAAATTGTTGAGGCTGACCTTGACCCTTTAATCCTCCTGTCTCAGTCTCCCAAGTACTGGGATTATAGGCGTGTTACCACACCTGTCTACTTATTTATTTTTGGTGTTGGGGATTGAACCCAGAGGTGTTATACCTCTGAGCCACATCCATAGCCCTTTTTATTTTGAAACAGGACATCACTAAATTGCTGAGGGTCTTGCTATTGTTTGCAGAGGCTGGCCTGTAACCAGTTTTCCTGTCTCAGCCTCCCAAGTACTGGGATTTTAGGTACACACCACCATACCCTGCAGAGTTGCAATTTTATTTACTTGTAGTACTAGAGATTGAACTCAGGGCATTCTACCTCCTAGCTATACCTCTAGCCCTTTTTTGTTTTGAAACAGGATCTCCCTAGGTTGCAGAGAGTCACACTGTGTTGTTGAGGCTGGCCTTGAACCTGCAATCCTCCTGTCTCAGCCTCCAACACACTGAATTCCATGTGTGTGCCACTGTGCCCAATGGGGGTTATGATTTTTTTTTTTTTTTTTTTTTTTTGTGGTACTGGGGATTGAACCTAGAGGCATTCCACCTTTGAGCTACTCCCTCAGCCCAATTTTGTTATTTGGAGACAGGGTCTCACTAGGTTGATGAGAATCTTATTACTTGCTGAGGCTGTCCTCAAGCCTGTAATCCTCTTATCTCAGCCTCCCAAGTACAAGTGTGTGCCACCACACCTGACTTTGGGGTTGTGATTTTAAATAGGATCCTTATGCTGGGCGTGGTAGTGCATGCTTATAATCCTAATACTTGGGAGACTGAGACAGGAGGATCTCAGGTTCAAGGACAGCCTCAGCAAGTAGTGAGTCTCTCATCAACCTAGCAAGACCCTGTTTCAAAATAAAAATTAAAAAAGGGCTGAAAGTGTAGCTCGGAGGTAGAATTCCCCTAGGTTCAAACTCTAATCTCTCTCTCTCACACACACACACACACACACACACACACACGCTAATAAATAAGTAGGGTCCTTAGAAAAGCTTCCCTGAGAAGCTGACAGTCGAGTAAAGGTCTGAAGGAAGTGCAAGAAGGGGCCAAGTGGCTAAATGGGGCAGAGTGGTCTAGGCCAAGGGATGCTGGAGAGCGCTGCTGGTGGGTTTGGACCAGCCCGGAGGTCTGCAGAGGAGCGAAGGCAGTAAGGTCAGCAGGGTGTTGGTGTGGGAGGAGAGCCCGGCAGGCCTCAGGAGGACTGTGGGCCATCGGAAGGCTATTGGTTTTCACTAGGGCGAGTGGGCCCGCTGGAGGCTTTGAGCAATGGCATGGACAGGCTCCGTCTTGCTTTATAACACACCCACTCTTGGTGCTGTGTGGAGGGGGGAAGGGAGGAGACACTTGAGGAGGCCATTGCCACACTTTGCCACACTCCACTAGAAAGGTAGATCCTGGGTGTGTTTCCAAGTAGGATTCATGGATGAGTTGGCTTGCTGTGGGGTAAGGGAGGAAGCTGGGAGACAGGGCGACTTCGAGGCCTTTGGCAGGAACTGCGGGAAGAATGGAGTCATCCTAAGCTGAGGAGGAGGCCCGAAGGAAGAGCAGGGCTGGGGCTCAGTTTTGTTCACATTGATGGGGAAATGCCCAATAGTGAAAATATTGTGGGCAGAGGCAGAAGACTCGTGGCAGGCCTGGGCAGGACACATTACTGTGTGGATGGTTTAGAGTTTAGAGACTGGATGAAGCCGGTCATGGTGGCACCTGCCTGTAATCTCAGTACTTGGGAGGCTGAGACCGGAGGATCCTGGTTTGAGATTAGCCTCAGCTACTTAGTGAGGCTCTCAGAAACTTAGTGAGACCCTGTTTCCAAATAAAGAATAAAAAATAGGGCTGGGGGTGGAGCTCAGAGGTAGAATGTTCCCTGGGTTCCATCCCCAGTACTGCAAAAAAAAACCCAAGAGTTTACAGTAGCTGGGTGTACAAGTAGGTGACACCTGCTTGTAATCCTGGTACTTGGGAGGCTGAGACAAGAGAATCCCAGGTTTGAGGACAGCCTCTGCGATTTAGCCAGAACCTCAGCAACTTAGTGAGACTCTGCTTCAAAATAAAATAAATAAAAATAAGGCTGGGGTGTAGCTCAGGAGTAAAACACCTCTGAGTTCAATCTCCAGTACCACCACAACAAAAAAAGAGAGTGAATGGATGAGGTCGCTCAGTGTGTGGTGTGGACACACACACACAAGAAGACTGCTTCTTGCTAGAAATTAACTTTTGAAGTTAATCTCAGTTGATGCTATTAGGCTAGCAGGTCTTTTAAGTACAGCAAAGCACTGTAGTGTATCTCTGAGAACATGGGTTTCTCTCCTTTTCACTTTTCATGTAAAGACCCTTTTGAAAACCACAAACTAATGGGTTTCTTTTTTCTTAGGAAGGCTGCTCTTCCAACGGGGCATCTTTGTCGTGCTGCTGAAATCAATCCAAGTGCCAGTTTCTGGAATTAGTCTGGTTTTCTGAGTTGGCAGCCTATTTCGAGACCTCCAGGAAGAATGAGAAAGAGCCAGGCAGCTGCAGGGCTGGGGTGTGCTTGTTTGCTTGTTTGTTTGTTTTGTGGTGCCCTTGGTTTCCCAGGGGCATTCTACCTCCAAGCTACACCCCCAGCCCTATTTTATTTTTTATTTGGAAACAGGGTCTTGCTAGGTTGCTGAGGCTGGCTTCAAACCTGCCATCCTCCTGTCTCAGCCTCCCAAGTACTGGGGAATGATGGGTTTTTAATTTTTTTTTTTTTTTTTTTTTTTTT
>PVLC010021491.1:0-28283 GCA_004027655.1 Graphiurus murinus
CCTCAAACAAGTTCATCAAGGAAAACTAGCCATGACTAAGGTATCAAGAAAGCAAGAATGGAAACATTATTCAAAACTCAGGTGGAAACATGCATTAATTCCACCTAAATCAATTTTATAGGAAAGTTGATATTCTTGTCATAAGCTCATTTCAAGTTACGCCTTAGAGATCATGACACAAATACAACTTCTTAATTGCTCAATGTGTGATAAATTAATGAATCATAGCACATGTTGATACAAAACATGTAAAGTGCCCATTACTCTGCTTCTCAATGATTGAAATAGTCTTAATTTTTTCTTTTCAGATAATTGTCATACTTGTACATTTTTTCTACTTGCAATTCTAAATTTTATAAAGATATAAAAAAGCTAGTAGCTTTTCAGCATGGGATAAATATGAAATGCCCCTTCAGACCAAAGAATTAGGTATAAAAATATTTCTCATCTTATTTTTTCTTTCCTTTCCTATTGCTTAGGCCCACCAAAAGCTAATTACTGATACCTGTGGAGCTGGAATGAATGAATTGAGAAAACACTGATTGTCCAAACTAAAGCAGGAGAAACTTCTAGAACCTCTCCAGAAATACATGGTATCGGAAGATCAAACCGAGGAAAATAGAGAAAATGTTATTATGAGGCTCCCTATTTGGCTTAAATTAAGAAGCAAACACTGGCCAGGCATGGTAGTGTGTGCTTGTAATCCCAGTACTTGGGAGGTTGAGACAGGAGAATCACAGATTTGAGGCCAGCCTCAGCAATTCAGTGATGCCCTCTGAATCTTAGTGAGATCCTGTTTCAAAGAAAAAAATAATAATAATAAAATAACACTGGGGGTGTAGCTCAAAGGTAGAATGTCCCTAGATTCAATCCTCAGTATCACAAAACAAAAAAACAAAAAACCCAAAGTTTTTTTATTGTTAACAAAAATTACAAAGTAATCTAATTTCTTCTTTATTTTACTTTTTAAAATGTACTAAAATTTAATCATCCATAAAAGATGTAATTTAATCTGACAGTAAAACACAAGAAGCAATATTAGAGTTGGTTTAGTATATTATATATACAATTTCTTCTTTAAAATAAAGTTTTGAAATGTTTAACCTTTTCTATTCTCTTTGGAAGTAAAACTAATATTGTACATGCATAGCAGAGAGTAAAGTTTGTTTCATTAAATCCTACCCACTCTGCTTCAATTAAAATAAATTAATATGGTGGGTAATAAACTGCTTTGACTTGAAAGTTTGTTCCAATTTTTAACCTTTTTAACTTAAGTAAAAATAGTTGATCTCTTCTGGGTCAAATTTAGCGGAGCACCACAACCACTAATGATGCCCAGAGAGAGAGCTATTATAATTACTTTTAATCATATTGGTTTTGCCACGGAGAATATATATATTATATATAGTTATATATAATATATAAATTAATATTTATATTGTATAATATAATATTTATATTATAAATTATATATATAATTTTCTGTTAGCCCAAAAATATCCATCTGAAGTTCATAACTACATGATATATTTTTATCTTCTATTTATCAACTATATTATAAAGCAGATTAAAGGGAGCATGTGCAAATTATTATTAAGAAGGAAACCACTGCATTTTAAAGTTATTTAATTATTCAAATAAACAAGCATTTCCCAGTGTCATTTATACACTCCTTTCAAATGAAATGTATCTTCTGTGTTTGGGCTGTATATTATACTAAGTTAAGGAGAGGCATGGCTTTCTTTCTTTTTTTCTTGTACTGGGGCTTGAACCCAGGGGCATTCTACCTCCGAGCTATACCCCTAGCCCTATTTAATTTTTTATTTCGAAACAGGGTCTAAGTTCCAGAAGGCCTTGCTAAATTGCTGAGGCTGGCCATGAACCAGAGATCCTCCTTTCTCAACCTCCCAAATACTAAGATTATAGGCAGGTATCACAGTACCCAGCCACATGGCTTTATTTTTTAAATACTTACATGTTTCCTTTTTTGTGGAAAGAATTGTTACATTAAAGTATAAAGACAAGGAAAACTCAATAGTAACAACAATAAGATCTCTTTTTACAGAAACAGTTTCTAACATTTTGCACCCAGGGATGACTGTTACTTTGTAAAACAGTTTCCTAATAACAAAGCTATTAGCCCAAACAAACAAATTTTTTTACTGCTAAAACCTACAGCAGCCAAGCTCAGGCCTGTAATCCCAGTACTTGGGAGGCTGGTAAGGTTCCAGGCCAGCCTCAGCAGCCTGTTTCAAAAAAAAAAGGGATTGTGTAGTGTAGCTCAGAGATAGAATGCCTCTGGAGTTCAATTCCTAGTACCAAACCAACAAACCAATTATTTAAAAAATGAGCAAAACTCCAACTGATATCATGGTCCTTGCTCTGGGACACAATTCAAAGGAAGTAGTCTCCAATAACAATGACAACAAAATCAAGATGATCTTGGAGCCAGGTGTGGTGGTGCATGCTTGTAATCCTAGTACTTGGGAGGCTGAGACCAGTGGATCCGAGTTCACAGCTAGCCTCAGCTATTTAGTGAGGACCTCTGCAACCTAGTGAGACCCTGTTTCAAAATAAAGACTAAAAAAAACAGGACTGGGGGCTGGAGGTGTAGTTCGGAGGTAGAATGCCCCTGGGTTCAATCCCTAGTACTGAAAAAAAAAAAAAAAAGTAAAGCTGAAGAGACAGGCGAGGTGGCAACAATGAGGTGATGAGGTCCCCAGCCACTTTCTCCATTAAGACCTGGGAGGCAGCAGCATAGTGGCTTGTGCTACCTTGGTTCTCTCCTCTTCTTCTCTTATGAGGACTCCTAATCCTCTTTATGACATCAGCTGCCTCCTGCAGAACTAACCGGGACTTCAGGAGATGAGCTGGGTGAAGTTCAGAGATTCTGACTTCAAACAAATATCCCAGGCAGAAGTCGAGGGACCCTTGGATCTTGCTGGTGATCTCTGCAGTGAGCCCTGCCAAATCCTGCTCACAGCCATCGAAGTCAGATGACACAGCAGCTTCAGGTGACCGGCCCAGGCTGGAACCTAGTTTGGGGCAGGGGGCCTCGGTTTAGGAACCTCAGGAGATACACCTAAAAGAAGAGAGGGAAGCCGGGCGTGGTGGCGCACGCTTGTAATCCCAGCATTCGGGAGGCTGAGACCGGAGGATCCGGGTTCGCGGCCAGCCTCAGCTACCTAGTGAGGCCCTCTGCAACTTAGTGAGACTCGGTTTCAAAATAAAGAATAAAAAATAGGGCTGGGGGTGTAGCTCGGAGGTAGAATGTCCCTGGGTTCAATCCCCAGTACCGCAAAAAAAAAAAGAAGAGAGGGAAACCAGGGACAGGTCCCATCCTAGTTGCTTCTTGGTTGTTCTTTTATTTTTTAATTTTGAAATAGAATCTTGCTAAATTACTGAGGTTCTCACTCAATTGCTGAGGCTGGCTTCAAATCTGATCCTCCTGTCTCAGCCTCTCAACTATTGGGATTACACTGGCCTCATGACAGTGTTCTCTTTGTATGTCCAAAGCCCTGGGTTCCATCTCCAGCACCAAAATACAACCACCACCACCACCACACACACACACACACACACACACACACAACCAAAACCCCAAAAAAGCAACACTTCTACAGGCTAGAGACTCTTGGTCTTAGGTTTATGATTAGCAAGATATCTTATGATTTTATTTTAGTACTGATTTCTTCATTAACTCATCCATTCATCAAATAAGCTTTTTTGCTGGAAACACTAATCTACCCAGTTTTAAAAATAGCCCCCAACAGGTAGGTGTGGTGGCACACACCTTGTAATCCCAGTACTTGGGAGGCTGAAACAGGAGAATTGCAGGTTCTAGACCAGCCTCAGCAACTTAGTGAGACCCTGTTTCAAAATAAAAAAATAAAAAAGGGTTGAGTATTCTCTCTCTCTCTCTCTCTCTCTCTCTCTCTCTCTCTCTCTCTCTCTCTCTCTCTCTCCCCAAGATCCAAGAAAAAATCCCCCAGGCAAAACCTCATAACAGATTAACAGATAAAGAAAATGTGGTCTATTATTTAGACATAAACCTGTCTGACAGATGAAAACCTGTCATTTGCAGCAAAATGTATGGAAATGGAGGATATTAAGTGAAATAAGCCACATAGAAAGGAATGTACTTGCCTCTTCTGTCTCATATGTGGAAGCTAAAGAATGTCGCAGTACTAGTGATTGGGAAGGGTGTGTGTGTGGGAGGAGGGGGGTGGATTCGATCAGCGCACACTATACGCAGGCATGGAAGCAACACATCAAATCCCATTAATATATATTATTAATACATTTTAATACTTTTTTTTTTGGTACTGGGGATTGGACCCAGGGTCATCTACCTTTCAGCTACATCCCCAGCCCTATTTTATTTTTTTAATTTGGAAACAGGGTCTCACTAAGTTACTGAGAGCCTTTTAAGTTGCTTAGGCTGGCCTCAAACCTATAGTCCTCCTGTCTCAGTCTCCCAAGGACTGGGATTACAGGCATGTGCCACCACATCCAGCTAATACTTTTTTTTTTTAAGTACTAGGGATTGAACCCAGGGGTGTTCGTTCATTGAGTTACATTCCAAGCCCTATTTACTTATTTAATTTGGTTTGAGACAGGATTTCACCAAATTGTCCAGGCTGGTTTTGAACTTGCTATCTTCCTACCTTAGCCTCCTCAGTTGCTGGGATGACAGGTGTGTAACACTGCACCTGGATTAATTTAAAAAATTAAAAATAACTGAGTACATATCTATTATCTATCTGTCTATCTATCTATCCTTTTTTCAATCTCATCTGGTCAAACTTTTAGGGCCTTCCAGTCTAGTGAGACATTGGTGGACTGAAAACTGTGAAGTATCATGCTTTTCATGATAACACTAACCCTGGATTAGCACAAAATAGATTGATAGAGATTAGCTGGATGCATTTTTTGGAGCAAAGGAAAAGGTAAAGGAAAGATGTCACTAAAGTAAGCTGCTTCATACAGAATATATTTTAGGTGGCTTTTTAATGTGGGCATTTTATGTTTCAAAAGAAAGCACTGTGCTTTTCACCAGGTTTTTCATTTTTCAACATGTTGGCCCTGAAACACTCCGTTTATCCTAAGAATCATAATTTTTCCGCTGTTATGTAAATTGTCCTCTAGGTGGCGCCATTTACAACTCTCTGGGTCTTTGTGAGCTTACATCTCTTCCAAAGGAGCAAGTCCATTTCATTTCTTGGCTAGACAGCTGTGTAGGCGACTGCACAGAGAAGCGCTAACCTGGCTCTGGTTGGATCTGCAATACTTCAGGCTGATTTGGGGTGGCCATACTCCTCTGGGTTATTCCGAATGAATGGTTCTTTGGAATACTGCTCCTCCTGAACTCCACTAGCATTCTATTCTTTGTGCATTAGGTTAATGGCGAATGCTTCTCATTTTCTATTGTTTATTCTTTTATGCATCTGGACTGTCTGCCCAAATAGATTATAAAGTCTTTAAGGGCTTTGTATGCCTCAGGCACCTGGCATAACACACTTCCTGGGACAAGCAGTCTGCTGAGTGTTTGTCAGAGATGGAGGGGGAGGCATTCTTTTGTTTATTCATCATTGACTGAATATCTGCTCTAGGCTAACACTCTTTGTGGATGCCTTGAAAACAGGAAAGACAAGGTCCCTGCTCTCAAGCAGCTCCTAGTCAAGGGGGAGGTGGATAGGCAAGTTTAGGGGAAAACGCATGCCACGAGGCAGCCATGCTAAAAGACTTTGGGAACTGCAGAGGTACCATATATGGCCTGTGTGTTGAATTACCCTTGCAGGCCTGTCCTTCTCCGGGTCCTTGTAGAAGAGCTCAGCCTTTTTACTCTCTGACTGCAGAATCACTCCTTGAGACAGAAATATGCCTTGTATTGTTTTCTTTCTTTTTTAAATACCCCCATCCCCAACTGCCAGGGCCATATGATTGTGGGGTAGGTATCAGTCTCAGGATACCATAGAAGAAGTAAGAGTGTTTCCTTTTTTCTCTGGAGTTCTATTCTCCTAGGGTTTTGTGGTTTTCTTTGCAGTTATCTGGTAATTGCCCTAGAATTCTCAAAATGATTTATCATCTTACTGCCTGTCTGGGGTGATTTGGAATTGCTGCTTTGTTTTTAAGTGATATATCATCTATCTATCTATCTATCTATCTATCTATCTATCTATCTATCACCTATCTATCTAATAACCTTTTTTTTTTTTTTGTACTAGGGATTGAATCCAGGAGCATTCTTCCTCTGAGGTATACCCCTAACCCCTTTTTAAAATTTTGAAATAGTGTGTTGCTAAGTTGCTGAGGGTTTCTCTGAGTTGCTGAAGCTGACCTCAAACCTGTGATTCTCTAGTTTCAGCCTCCCAAGTACTGAGATTACAGGTGTGAGCCACCATGCTAGGCTCTATTCATTCTTTAAGGTACATCCAGATACTTCCTTTCCTGTAGTCTTTTTCAGTTCTCTGAAATGGAAAGAAATTTTCATTGCTTTTTATATCTTTATACCATTATTTCTACCCCAATGTTAATACAAACTGATTTTATCTTTTTTTTTTTTTTGCAGTACTGGAGATTGAACTCAGGGGCATTCTACCTCCAAGCTATACCCCCAGGCCTATTTTTTATTCTTTATTTTGAAACAGGGTCTCACTAAGTTGCAGGGTGCCTCACTAGGTAGCTGAGGCTGGCCTTGAACCCACATCCTCCAGTCTCAGCCTCCCAAATGCTGGGATTACAAGCGTGGGCCACCAAGCAGGGTTTATCTTGTCTTTTATTATAGGTGTTCAGTCTCATTATGACTTAAGACTATAAGCCTATTGAGGGTAAGGACCACATTTTACTCATCTTAGTATCTCTTTCTGCAACTTTGCCTTAGTTGTTTACACATAGCAGGCAGCGAATAAATGTTTGTTGATTTAATGAACTGAGATTCTGTAATATGATCCACGATTAGTTGCATAATTGAGTATATTCTTCTAGAACACACTAAAAAATGTTAGTAGTCTCTGCATGGATTTTGTTTGTTTGACTTAGGTTGTAGGAATATTTACTTGGCAAATTCTCTTCAGATAGTCTGAAAGGGTTTTTGGATAGATCTAGGCCCAGGTTTGGAATTTTCTCTTCCTGTTTCCTTCTTGATGCCCATATATGGCTTTATCACTGTACAGTGTTAGTTTTCCTTCCTTCCTGATTTCTTCCTAATGCATAACACATCCTCCTATTGATTTATTGTATCCATTTAAATGAATTAACTGCTAAATGCCAGGGAGTGTGGTGTCTCTGATGTTGGGGAGACAGGGGTGACAAAGCAGACTTTGATTGTATCTACAATCTGCTGAAACAGTGTAATTCCTTTCATCAAATATCAGGTCAATTCAGCCAAAGCATATTATATGGTAGGCTGATGGCACATTCTCAAAGATATTTTCAAAAGTATGAGGAGCCTAAACTAGGAAACCAGAGACTTGAAACTTGCTGTCAGTTGGTTTTCCAGAGCTTGTGTCTCTCCAACATTTGTATACAGATACATATGTCAGAGGATACAAACTTACCACTTTTCCCCTGAAGCAATTTTACATTTCTGCCTATTGAATTTTAATTTTTAGTTTCTTTAGTCACTTAATTTAAAATTTTAATTTCATAGCAAGTCTAGTGGCTTTGTAGGTATTTACATAAAAGGGGTGAGGTTTGTCTTTGCTTTCCTAGCCAAGGTGAAATGTAATCATTTTCTAGGCCAAATATCTATTTAAAAACAGATCCTGAAATATAGATTTTGTTTTGATGACTTGATCTAAGTCTGTGTGTGTGTGTGTGTGTGTGTGTAGGGGGAAGAGAGGAGAAGAATATGGCAAATCAAAGGAGGAAGTCACACACTTGGAGTTCAAGAACCCTGTGTGCGTTCTTGTTCTTGATTTGTAGTGACAGTACAATCTTGACCTTACACTGCAGTCTGGATCAGCAGGTTGCACCAGGGACATCTCAGAGAAAACATAAAATGTGAAACGACGATTCTCTTCATAAAACACAATTTACTCTGAAGGCCTCAGGTTCTACTGAGGCAGGAGGCAGTATGACACACACCTCTCGTATCTATTAGACCAAATCGAATCTGAATGAGCAAGATTTTTTTTTTTCCTGTTCATTAGTAGTGTATTCCAACAAAATATGCAAACATTTTAAAGCAAACGGCCTCCAAAGTGGAAAGCCAAACAACTAGAATGCAATATTGCTCCAGCTTTCTTGGTTTCCCCATTATTTTATTTTATTTCCTTTTATTCCGCACTGTTTTGCATTTCACCAGAAGTCAACCATAATTCAGCCTCGGTCCAGAAGGGTAAATTCGATTACGTGGCTGTTACACATTGTGTGCCTCTTCGAAAACAAGGGAAGGTGTAAAACAAAACAAAAACAACCTCAATAGCAGGAAAAGTTGTAACCTATCAGGAGGCTTCTGGAAACTTGGGCAGCTTCATTTTTTCTGCTCAGGATTTAGATTTCTATCTCAAGGAACCCGGGGGGCAGTTTCCCCAATTCATCTTCCCCTGCCCCCGCGGGAGCCGGTGACCGTGCCCTCGGTGCCCGAGTCGTACCCCACCGTGGAGAGTGTCTTAATTCTCCACGACTGATCTGGGGTCAGAGGCGACGCGAGTTTCCAAGTGAATGGCGTTTTAGAAATAGGTTCGGGAGCCGCCAAAGCAGAGCCGCAGGGAGCAGCCGGGCGCGGCCGGGGCGCGGGAGCGGCGGGTGCAGCGGCTCCCGGGCGACGGGGCGAGGGCGGAGGCCGCCATATTCCCGCTCACCACGCCCGGCAGCCGCAGGTCGGCCGCCCGCAGGAGCCGGAGCCCGAGCTGTCGCGGCTCCGGCCCGGCCCCGCCCCGCGCCCGTCGGGGGAGCCGGCCCGGGGGAGGCGCCGCCGCCCGAGGCCGCCCCGCGCCGCGCCGAGCCGAGCGGAGCCGAGGCCGGGAGCGCTGGGAGGCGCGCCGCGGCGGCCGCGAGCCGGGAAAGCCTCCAGGAGGGCGGGCCGCGCCGCCTCCCTCCTCCTCCCTCCTCCCGCCGCCGCCTCCCTCCTCCTCCTCCTCCTCCGCCCTCCCTCCCGGATCTGTGCTCCAGTTCAGAGAAAGAGGAAAATGTGTGTGTGTGGCGCGGGCGCGGGCGGGCTCTGAGCGCGCTCGGCGCGGCGGTCGGGCCGGTGGGCGTCCGGCGGCGCGGGGGCGAGGCGCGGGCAGGGCCGAGCGCCCGGGCCGGGTCGCGGAGCCGTCGGCGGACGCCGGTGGATGCGCTCTGGCCGCGGGGCGCGCGGCGTAGGGCAGCCTCGGCGGCGGCGGCGGCGCGGGGGGCGAGGGGAAGCAGGCGCGGGCGTCTGAGCCACCAGCCAGCCAGGCCGGGCGCGGCGGCCGTCCCTCGCGCGCCCCCCGAGCCAGCGCCGCCCGCCCGCCCGGCTCCCGCAGCGGCCCAGGCCGCCGGCCCCGCGCCCGCCGCGCCCGCCGCACCTGGGGGCCCGGCCCTGGCCGCCGCCCCCGCGGCCGCTCCCCGAGCTCGTCCCGGACGCGCGCCCAGGCGGCGGGGGCTCCGCGGCCACCGCTGCCTCGGGGGAGCGAGGGCGGGAGGGCGTGTGTGCGCGCGTGTGAGCAGGGGTGCCGGCGGGGCTGCAGCGGAGGCACTTTGGAAGAATGACTCTGGAGTCCATCATGGCGTGCTGCCTGAGCGAGGAGGCCAAGGAAGCCCGGCGGATCAACGACGAGATCGAGCGGCAGCTCCGCAGGGACAAGCGGGACGCCCGCCGGGAGCTCAAGCTGCTGCTGCTCGGTGAGTGCGGCGGGAGCCGGGCCCCTGCGGCCGCCGCCCACCGCCGCGGGCCCCGGGGCCGCTGCCCTCCGCGCCCCCCGCCCCGAGCGCCCGCGGCGCGCCCCTGCCCTCCCCGGGCGCGTCCCCGGCCACTGCCCGCACCCGCGCGGGCGCGCGCGCTGCCACACACACACACACACACACACACACACACACACACACGCTCACACACGCTCACACTCACGCGCTCACACTCACGCGCTCACACTCACGCGCGCCCGCAACACGCAGAGGGGTCGGGGCGGCCCTGCCCGGTGCCTCGGCGGGTGGGTGCCTTTCCTGTCCCCGAGGGCTGGCATTATCTGCTTAACCGCGGATCACTTCGCGGAGAGGCGCGGGGGCGGGGAGGTGGGCAGTGGGGCTGAACTTCCAGTGTCGGGGCCCCGGCTGGAGCGGGGAGCTGTGTGTGGCCCGGAGGGTAGCGAGGGGAGCCGGGGCGTTTTGGGGGCTGGCGTGTAGTGGGGTGGCCTTTGTGCATCCATGACCGTGCATTCTGGGGTCAGGGGGGAATGGTGAACCGGTGGGCAGACTCCTGACTGTATTCTCCAAGGAGTGGCGTTGAGGAAACCGAGTGGTTCGTCTCCGAAGAAAGGGGACTTCTGTCTTGGGGGCGGGGTGGGAGGGCAAGCCCGAATGCTTTACACAAGTGCTGTCCTTTAGCCCGTAGACCACTGAAGGAGGGACCCCAGAAGAGTTCCTCGGCCAGTGGATGGTGACAGGCACCGTTCCTGTCTGCACCATTCCTTCCGGATAAAGGCGAGGGCCAGGGGAGCGCTGTGCTGTGTGGTTGTTGACAGCGAAGGGTATCTTTTGTTTAATGAGGCAACCCAGATGTAGGCCTGAATTCACGGTAGTTACGACTGAAAACCAGTGCAGCCAGCCTCTCAATTACTCTCCTGGAAACAGATAGAAGGCTTTTGTTTAAAATGGACAATTTTAATAATCTTTGGAATCTGGGCTAGAAAGAAAACGGAAGCACACACAAATTTTCCCTCTAATTTTCTAAACGAAAGAATGAAGGAAAAGGACCCAACATTTGTGCTTTAAGTTATCAAGAAAATGTTATTTCTTAAACAGCAATTTTATTATCATCTCTGAATGTTCAGAATCAAGCGATCAGGGTTGAGATACAAAAGCCAGCGTGACACAACTCTGAGCTATTGTGGTAGGAAGAAGCAAACTGCTTTGCAGTAACAGGCCTGAAAAATGTCCGTACTTGTGTGCTAGATATTTGCGTGTGTAATAAATGCGTTTCTCAGACATTTCTGTAAGAAAAGAATATTGTCAGTTGGGAATTGAGAACCATGTCTTATCTGGAGCATTCCATCTGTTGGCCCAGGGAACCCATTGCCTTTGGGACTGAACTGCTTAGGTACTGGATCATTTAGAGCAGGAACAAATATAATGATCACAAACAGTTACAAATGGTTAATTCACATGCCATGATTTATGTCTTCATTTAGAAACCTGATTAGATAGATGTGCATATATTTACAAAGAACTTAGGCAAAAAGCCGAACGAAAGAGGTGGGCTTCAGGGGAATGAAGCCAGGTGAGAGGATAACTGCAATTGGAAAGCCAAGGTCCTTTTTGTTTTTTTCCTCTCCGATTCTCATTTTGCATTACTTCTAATGGCTGAAAATGTGCAGTTGAATGTGTTTTTTGAATTCTCACGATTGAGAAGAAAACAGTGAGAGCTGAAGAAACATACAGTGTTCAAGTACAAGATGAAAGGGAAAAGCATATGTTTTAGAGAGACTTGCTTTATGACCTGGGTTTCCTTTTGCCTTGTAGTTGACTCTCTGTGTTTCTGTTTAGCTGTGAACCCGGGTTTGAGATCCCTTTAACCAACCCTGAAAGGTGACAACTCTTGGTTTCCCAGCAGCTATGAGTTAGAGCCAAAGGGTGTTTGTCAGAGGATCTGGGTTTAAATGCCTAAGAGGAAAATACACTTACATAGATGCTTAATTATATAGTGTATATTTTAAATAAAACACTGCTTTAAAAATGAACTTGGAGATGATTTTCTAAGGAAAAAAATGTAGAGTTAACCAGTTTTACTGCTAAAGTGGACTTTTCTTTCTCTTGTTAGATATTTGAGCAGGGTTTAATATAGCCCCACCTGGTCCCTCCAATATGGCCTATTAGAAGTGGTAGAAAAATATGACATTAACTTAGCACCCACATTCATGAGTAACATTTAAAATTATACAGCTTTTGGACAGCATGGAAGAATTGCTACTGATTCCCCTCCTAGATACTTTGCGTTTATAACATAACTACTGCAGTTCCTATACTGTTTATATAGTAATGATATATACTAAATAGAGAGAGAGAGAGAGAGAGAGTGTGTGTGTGTGTGTGTGTGTGTGTGTGTGTGTGTGTGTAGGTAGATGTGTGATTTCACAAGTGTTTGAGTCCAGGAGGAAAGGGAGAGTTGATGTGAACAAGGGGAGATGCTGAGATATTGGGGAGGGTTCTGAGAGTGCCAGAAGGGCTGCTTTGGGAGTTGACTGAATTTTCTGGCTCTTTCATTTAAATAATTCCCCTCCAGAGGAGATTGCAGAATGTGTCCTTTCATAGTTTAAAGATTGTTATTATTATTATTATTATTATTATTTTTGTGCACGTGTGTGCATGCGCGCACTTGTGTGTGTATATGTGCGTGTACTGGGGATTGAGCCCAGAGGCATTTTACCTTCCAGCTATACCTCCAGCCTGATTTTTTTTTTTCTTATTTGGAAACAGGGTCCCACTAGGTTGATGAGAGTCTCACTATTTGCTGAGGCAGTCCTTGAAACTGTGATCCTCCTGTCTCAGCCTCTCAAGTACTGGGATCACAGGCTTGTGCCACAACTCCCGACTTTATTTATTTTTTTGCGGTACTGGGGATTGAACTCAGGGGCATTCTACTTCCGAGCTACACCCCCAGCCCTATTTTTTATTCTTTATTTTGAAACAGGGTCTCACTAAGTTGAGGAGTGCCTCACTAGGTAGCTGAGGCTGGCCAAGAACCGGGATCCTCTGGTCTCAGCCTCCCAAATGCTGGGGTTACAAGCATGCACCACCACGCCCAGCTCTGACTTTATTTTTAACCACTTTTATTTTTTTATTTTTTTTTAAGTACTGGGAATTGAACCCAGGAGTGTTCTACCTCCGAGCTACACCTGGAATCCTTACAAAAAAATTGTTGTTGTTATTATTATTATTATTTTAAATTTAGTAACAGAGTTTTGCCAAATTGCTGAGACTGGCCTTAAACCTGAGATCCTCCTATCTCAGTCTCCAAACTACTGGGATTACAGGCATGTACCACCATGCATGGCTTAGCTACATTATTTAAATGGAGGAGTCACTCTTATGTTGGAATGAAATTCAATATAAAATAATTTCCAAAGTAAATTCTAGTTCAAGGCATGATACCATTTTAGTGGAAAAGGATTTTCTTGGCAGAGATAAAAGTATGGACTCTTGTATGGACACTTGTATTTGCTCATATACTTATTTACTTTTATATATTAATAATATGGAGATATTAGAAAAGGAAAATACTGGTTATCTGATTATATAATTAAGTATGGCAGTAAAAGTTTTGAGTTATATTCAGCAATTTTGTCAGTGTTTTACACATTTATTCCACAATATGTATTTATTTTGATTTTTAATATTTTTTTGAAAAAATGAGCCCTGAAATCTATTATAAGGCTGTTATATTAAATTCTGAATTCTCTTCTTGTTCTCTTTTATATACTTTCTCTGAATTCATTTATTAAAGTTTATTTTCTTTGACACCCGAAAGAAAACTTTGTATTCTACATAGATAAATAAGAACATACTTTTTTTTATCTTGCTTAATATTTATATATATTTTCTAGATGTAAAATACATTGTTTCCTTTAATTGATTAACATTCATGAGTATTTATTAAATATTTCTATTGGTAGTACTTAGGTCACGCCATTTAATGTTAATTTGTCTTTAAATCTTTCCAAAACATGTGGGTCCTAAATGTTTGTTTCAGGTTATAGATATTGATCGTGAAATTTTATTCTGCTCCTCGAAGATACAGTTTTTTCTCATGTTAACCTGTTATTACATGTGTTTGAAATCTTTATTCTTTAGACCTTAATCATCACATAGGAAGATTTAGCAAACACTTTATTGATCGGATTTTATCTATTGAAAACAGGTAGCTTAGGCCAGTTTTAAGTGGAAGAATATGTTGGTCTGAACTGAATTATATATGTATTTGTAGATTTTTTTCCTATTCGACTCTGCAAGTTTATGAGGATAGGATTGTGTCTATTTTGTTCACCATTAAATCCCAGCTTCCAACACAGTATCTGGCTCAGAATGCTCTCAATAAATATTTGCTGAGTGAATGATTCTATTTATGACCTTTCTGCTAGAAATTGTGACCTAACAATAATGAATAAATTACAGAGACATGGAGATATGTAATGTATCTGTGGCAGATAAAATCATAATCTTTAAAAAATTGTGTCTCTTTGAGCCAATTGATTACAGATACATTCTGGGATAGGCGATGTTAATGTTAGACGTTGCCTCCCACGTTGAGCCAGTTATTACAGTTCTGTGCTGGGTGCATTTGGGAATGATAACAGTCATGCCTAGAGAAAATTTAAAGGAAAAAAAAAATTCTAAATCCTGATTACTTTTTCATATAGAAGCTAGTTTAAACCTTTTTTTTTTTTTTGTGGTATTGGAGTTGAATCCAGGGGGATTCTACCTCTGAGCTATACCCCTACCTCTTTTTTTTTTAAATTTTTATTTTGAAACAGGGTCTCACTAAGTTACTGAGGACCTTGCTAGATTGCTGAGGCTGTCCGTGAACCTGAGATCTTCCTGTCTCAGCCTCCCAAGCCCTGGGGTTACAAGGTGTGTGCCACCATGCCCAGGAAACTTATCTTTCTTTTGGCCATATATTTTTCTCCATGACATGTTGATCAGAGTGAATTTTTTTTTTTTTTTTTTGCGGTACTAGGGATTGAACTCAGGGCATTCTACCTCCGAGCTACACCCCTAGCCCTATTTTGTTATTCTTTATTTTGAAACAGGGTCTCACTAAGTTTTGGAGTGCCTTACTAGGTAGCTGAGGCTGGCCGAGAACCCGGATCCTCTGGTCTCAGCCTCCCAAATGCTGGGATTACAAGCATGCGCCACCACGCCCGGCTCAGAGTGAATTTTTAATATTCTCTTAAGTACAGGTGATCACCAAACATTTTTCTGATTTCCCCATACAATTACATGAGATAAGCTACAATAGTTAAATACAGAATATTAGGAATTCAGAAAGAATGTTTTTAATACGAGGAGAATAGCTTTGTACTGAAAAGTGTGCACTGGTGTGTGTGTGGGGGGGACACCTGGATGGGAATGCTCTGGCCACTTAGACTGAGTGGAGAGCTCCCTCCCTCCCACTGGCCTTCAGTGGAGTTCATTAGGGAGAGTGGGCCTGTTAATGGAGAAGAGTGGGGTAGGCTCATTGCCTCAGCTAACTTAGTGATTGTCTAGGGCAGCTGCTCAGAACCCTAGAATGAAAGCATTCCTTTAAGTAGTCCGAATAACAGCTTCTCCCTGGAAATACCAAAATACAGTGTTGATGATGCTGCTTTAAGGACGACGGGTCTTATTTTTTGCTACTCTTTTAGCTTCCAAGTATTGAATATGTTTCTAAATGTCAGGATTTATTTGGATGCACTTCCTCATTTTCTTTTTTTTGAAACAAAATACTTATAGTTTTATATCTGAAGATCAAAGTGGGAACATCCCTCATAAAAATCAAAACTATAGCTCTGATTATAAAGCTTTTGATAACCAAGCCTTCAGAGTAAAATTTTGCACTGAACTGTATAGATTGTGTCTACATCTGCCATGTAGTTGTCAACCCTGTGCTTGTATGTTATTTCTTCATATGGGAACTTTGGCCAAAATTAAAACCCTGTTGAACAGTAAATTTTTTCTGTGGAAATCTACTCAAATATTTTTCAAACATTTAGAAAACAGAACCAGGAGAACAATTTAGTGTAGCCATTTTGTTTACTACAAATAAATTTGACAGCCTCTTTTTCATTTAGAGAAAAATGACCTAGCTCCACTTTTTGAGAGAGGGCTTATATTCAGTTTTCAGAAGCGCCTAATAAAGGTAGTTATGATATTTATTACAGATGAATTTTTCAGGACCCAAAAGAGCTTTTGCAATTGTGAGGCTGCATGCTATGCTAAACCTAGCAGAAAAAAGGAACAGATTTTTCTTCATTATCCAGGCAAACTTATATTGAAAATAAATTAACAAGATTTTCCAAGGATGGCTTTGATTCCGACATTCATACAGATTTTTCCTTAAGGGGAGTTATTAGTGCTGTGGATATGATTGGAAACGTTGATTGGGTGTTATAGAGGGAAAACAGGGAGCTCCAAGGGTATGTCTTGGAAGAGAGAGAAGCCATTTTAAGAAGGTTAGGATTGTTTTCTCGCTAAGAAAGTGGAGAGAATCTGTTTCCTTAAGACCCAGTGTATTGGCTTGAGAGAAATACAAGTATTTGTAGCAACAAATTTAAAGTCTCATTTCCTGGTTGAAGAGGGAGGCAGTGACATTTTTCAAAGGGAAACTTTTATAATAGCTTTTAAGCAATGTTAAGATCTCTGCAGAATTAATCCTAGGGAAGTGTGAAATAGCAATAGAAGGTAAAATGTGTGATTCTTGGTAATTAAATCTGGCAGTAACTGACTACAGTAAACTGCGAACGTTTTCCCTTGTTCTGCCGAATGGAGTAACATTAAAGAAAGAGCTGTTCTCAGACCCAAACACTTTTTATGAACAGCTGTTACTAATAAAATTATAGAAAGTTGTTTGACAGTCACCTTTGATTTATTGCATTACTGGTATCTAACATATAGTAAAAAGAAGAAAAGAACCTGCACATGCTGAAAAAAGGAGTAGCAAATCCTAAGTGGTGTGAATCTGCTCATGACAAACAAAAATAAGTATAAATATTGTGAATGCTCAGGGCCCCAAACTGAATTTGCAGCAAAGCTCTGTCTTTATACCTAACCATTATTTCTGAAATCAGCGGCATATTTTGTTAAAAGTCTTTATGGTTAGAATAATTTGTTTGTTTGATACTGGCGATTGAACTCTGGGCCTTGTGCATGCTGGGCACTTGCCCTACTACTGACCTACACTCCATCCTTTTCATGATGTGTGCGTGTGTGTGTGTGTGTGTGTGTGTGTGTGTGTGTGTTGTATGGTGCTGGGGATTGAACCCAGGGGTGCTTTACTACTGGGTCTTGCCCCTAGCCCTTAATTTCTTTCTTCTTCTTTTTTTTTTAATTTCAAAACAGGGTCTTACTAAGTTACCACATGCTGGCCTTGAAACTGCAATCCTCCTGTCTCAGCCTCCCAAGTATTGGGATTACAGGCGTTGGCCACCACACCCTGTCATAGTTAAATTTTAAAGAACAAAATTAATATTACTCAAAAATAAAATTATATGGATGTCTCAAATCCATTTTTTCAATAAATCCTTGTCAGTGACTGGAAAGAAAACATTTCTTCCAAATTTTCTTAGCAGTCATACCTTAAGAAGGAACCATTGTGTGCAAAATGCTGGTCAAATGAACAAATATAAAGCACCTACTATGTATAAAAGATTGTGCTGTGTGAAACACTCCGTATATCTTATTTGCCAACAGGGAAGACCAGGAGCATTTCTTACAGGCTTGTTTCATAGCTGTCTGTCGCTCATGACCTTCTGACTCTGAACTTTCCTGATTTTGGCGTTCCTATGGGCTCTTCAAACAGAGAAAGACAAAATAGTCTGAAGGCCATCATAGGAGCTTTCCAGGGGGATTATACAACCAGGGAGAGCAGATTATCTTAGAATTTGAATCCGTACATTTATATGCATTGTTTTCTGGGAAATGTGTCATTTTCTTGCCTTTAACTGTGAGAATCTATTTATGACCACTTGCCTTACGTTTCAGATTGGATTGGAAGTTCCATGAGGGCAAAGATCAGCTCTTGCTTCTTTATTATATTCCAATATCATACAATGCCTAGTGGATTTCACACTGATTTTATTGTCAGGGGCTGGGGGTGTGTGGGCAACTGGATTTCCAAAAGAAAGTAATGGGAGGAAGTGAATTTAAACTCCTTGCTTTCTTCTAATGGTTGTCATCCACATGTTCTCCATTTTCCACTCCTTTGCTGTTTCGTGGGCCACCTGGGGCTCAGTAAAAGGAATTCTGGTTTAGAGATGAAATGGTTTTGGCCTCTTTGCCTGCCTCTTATTCTTTCTCCAGGGAGAATGTTTTAGTTGAACATGTTCATATTGTTTCATATTGAAAAGCCAAGAGCAGTGGTCCCAGCTGCTCCAGTGGAAAGCTGTCAGACACACAAGTCCTCTGAAATCTGAAAACTTCAAGCAGTTCATTACAGGATTAATCTTGGATTGTGAACAATGTTGATTGCTTTAGAAACAAAGTAGTTGTTTCAAGGAAGTGTATGATGGGCTGTGGTGAGGTGGAGAACTAAAATGTTATTAATGTCATTATATTCTTGAAACCTCACAGAAGGGAACAATAATTGATCCAGAAATTAAAGGAAAAGAGGTAGAGTAAGACTTTTTGGCTCTGTTGCAGGAACTGAATAGTGACACTTAGAAACATACTTATGTATATCTCTATTTGTGTTTTTCCTTTTGGAGAACTGCAATTGCCAATTGGTTGCCTTTTCTGAGATTGTGACTTTTTCTTTTCTTTTTTTTTTTTTTTTTGATTACCACTTGCTAAGAAATCAAAATAGAATTTTGTTTCCTTCTTATGTTTTAAAATGTTTTTCATCATTTTTGTTTCTTTTGTACATTTCCTTTGCTATAGGGGCACCTTATACCACCATATATTTCCGATGACTTGCAGCTGTCTAGTTCTAAAGAGAAAAAGCTCCAGTGATTTTTTTTTTTTTTTTTTTTTTTACCCATCCACTATTCAGGCTTTTCACCTTTTGCTGCAGTACTCCCAGAACCCTTCCATGTAAATACTACTCACCCATTTACTGTCTCATCGTATCTTCCTTAAACAAGACCACGAGGGGTTCCTCAGATTCTCTGCTTGCACATTTCCTTAAGATTTAGAGAACTTCCAAGTTGGTTCTTCTGTTTGATATCATGTGCCAGTGAGCTGGCCAGAGGGAAGTTGGATGCTTTAATACATTAAACGAAAGGGATTTGTGAATGTGGATGTAGGAGACAATCAGCTTTCTTTTGTAGTGCTTAACTTTGGTCTGCCAAGCAAAATCTGTTGTTACCGAACAAAATATAAAATTCATCCTTTTCCAGAGGGCAGGGACTTGAGATTGGTTCATGATTACCAGCAGAGAGTTAGTGAGCCAGTCCTGTATAATCTAATGGGCCACTGGGTTGCAAAATAGGATGCAGTGCATTTGCTGGAAGGGGAGAAGGTCCTGTTGGCTGTAGGCATGTGTGGAGTAATAGCCCATCTTCATTTAACGACTTGAATGTGCTGGTCTCAGTTACTTGTGAGCCTTAATGACATTTTTTTCTGATTGCATTTCCATGCAGATCATCAAGGAGGATGATGGTAAAAGCCTCCTTTGTTTCTGTTGTACCTAATCAGCCAGAGTATACTTCTTAGGTAGGTTTTTTTTTATGGTAAACATGCAATGATACTTTCTTAACATGTGAATTGGTATTTTAGGATTTACACTTTGCAGAGGGCCTTCAGTATATTGTACGTTCTTTCTGCAGATGGCAAATACAATTTTTTTCTTGTCCTGGAGAGCTGACCCATTTCCTGTGACTTGTTCTAATAATACAGGATGACTCTGATTCTTGTTCATAGTTTGCTCTTAAAAGAATGCTAGGATACTTAAGTGTTTAACTCTCTTGACTAGCCGGGAGTGGTGGCGCACACTTGTAATCCCAGCATTCGGGAGGCTGAGACCGGAGGATCCAGGTTCGCAGCCAGCCTCAGCTACCTAGTGAGGCACTCCGCAACTTAGTGAGACTTGGTTTCAAAATAAAGAATAAAAAAAAAAATAGGGCTGGGGGTATAGCTCAGAGGTAGTAGAATGCCCCTGAGTTCAACCCCCAGTACCGCAAAAAAAAAAAAAAAAAAAAAAAAACCCAAAAAAAACCTCTCTTGACACTCTTAACCTATGTGATATATTTTTGAGTATTGATAAATCATAAGATGATTTAAGAACAATGGGAGATTGGCTTTGTGAAAGTTTATTTGACTAAATAATTAAACATGCCTTGTGGCTATACATTCTGGATTCATTATGTGTATCTTTTCTAAAACCTTCGACTGAAGGCTGTCTCTTGTTCTTGCCTGACCACTCTCATTGTTTTCCACACAGAACTAACCTTAGGGTGTTTTTGTTTATTTACTTTTTCCTATAGAAACCTGTAGAATGAAGAGATTGGGTGAAACGATCTCTAAGGGCTTTGAAACTTTTTCTGCTTCTCCTCTGCAGCTTTAACATCTCAGTCAGTTTCTGCGTAAGTTCATTCCAGTGGTGGTACAAGGAGGCACTGGCCCTGGCTCTGAGCGCCCTGTGGCGTGCGCACGCTGCCAGCTCTGGAGAGGAGAGCTGTGAATGAAGCCTTAGCAAGTCTGTCCAGAGCTCCCCTCCTGCAGCCTGGCATGCTGCTGATAGTTGCCCTGTCTTCACAAGGAATGGTATCAAAAACCTCCTGTCATATCAGCATGAGTCTTGCTTCCTGCAGGAAGGGTGATATCCTGGGAGGCGCTGAGGTGGAGCCAGAGGCACAGTGTCCCTGCGCTGCTGTCCTCAGGCCTGGGTCTTCTCAGACACCCTTAGCCATCTTCCTTTGACTCACTACTACTTTTTCTTTGTTTTTTCTTACCTGGGCATTCTTTTTTTTTTTTTTTTTGCAGTACTAGTGATTGAACTCAGGGGCAATTCTACCTCTGAGCTATATCCCCAGCCCTATTTTTTATTCTTTATTTTGAAACAGGGTCTCACTAAGTTGCGGAGTGCCTCACTAGGTAGCTAAGGCTGGCCGCGAACCCGGATCCTCCAGTCTCAGCCTCCCGAATGCTGGGATTACAAGCGTGCGCCGCCACACCTGGCTTACACTTGGGCTTTCAACATTGCTTTCTATTTGCCTACAAGTAATCTCTGTCCGCCAAGCTCGGCTTGCTGTTTTCAGTGAGTGGTGCTGGTCAGCCATGTGAGCCTGGGCACCAAGAGGGCCCCATACACCAAAGCAGAGCACATTTGGGGAGCTGCTTTGTATATGGCGCTAGTAAGTCTCTTTTCCGGGAAAGATTCCGAAGTAAGCATAGGATCATTTGTGTACACTTCTTCCATCTCGGTGCCTATGTTTGCTTGGGGCGTTCATTGAAAGCAGAACAAGCAAGCATGCCATGGATCCAAGGGTAAAGAATTTGTATACTTCTTTTGTTTTAAAATATATGTAACATGACCTCTGACCCATCCTCAGTTGGCATGGCTATGGTCAGTGGAACTTTAAGAAACTCATTTCCCATGTCCCTTGTTGGCACTGATGAAAGGACTATAGCCAAAGAAGGAACAGCACGACTCTCCCCTGAGGTCTGGAGAAGTGCTGTAAAGCAAGCCTGATTCTGCTGGAGGTGCCGGGCGGATGATTGGCCTAGCTTGGGCCCTGCTTGCTCCTCCTGGCCCACTGCCTTCTTGTTATCTTATCAGCATCAGGCTTCCTTACCTGGATCTGAGATTTGGAGCTGGACAGGTTGGGGGGTGGAGGAGAACTGTCACAGGGCAAAGGAGAGTACTGGGGAGTCTGTGGGACTTGGGAGGGTCGAGGGTGCTGTTGCCAGTAGGGTGGTTCAGTCTTGTCGGCCAGGCTGGGGGTGAGGGAGGAGAGGAGGGCAAAGGAGAGACACTGTGCCTTGAAGTGGTATAGCAGTCAGGAGGAACCAGGCCAGGACTACTGCTTCTACCTGCTCCGCCACACGACTGCGTTGCTTCAGCTTCTCAGGCACATTCAATGTGCAACTCTTCTCTCAGATGGTGGCTGAGGAGATGAGCAAGGGTAGAAGCCGGGGTTAGATGGGAGAAACTGTGTTGCAGGCACCTGCTCCTGCGAGTCAGATAGACCAAGCACAGAGCTCAAGTGAAGCAGAATCCTGAAGAAGACCACTCAAATATTAGAAAGGAAATTCACAGCATGGCTCCGCTCTGGCGTTTTCCCCTCCTGTCAGCTGTTTCAGGTGATGGAAAGGCATCTATTACTGTCTGAGAACAGAGCTCATCTAGTGATAGGTTCTGAGCATTTCTCTGGAGACATGCTTGTCCAGGAAGTCTGTTTTCAGTTGGCTTGCTTCTACTACAATGGAGTGCCTTTCAGTTGCCCACGGCAATGAGTAGATAAGCAGTGTCATGCCGTAGTCTTGCCAGGTAGATTCATATGCAGGTGGAGGCATGTGCTGCAGAAATAACTGCAGTTTTTTAGTAGAGAAGAGGTACCTATCAACTGGGCCATCACAGCCCAGCCCAGCAGTAGACTTTTTACTAAGTTTAGTGTGTTTGTGTGTGTGGGTGTGTGTGTGCGCGCGCTCGTGAACATGGGCGGACACACATGTGCTGGGGCCTGAGCCCAGGGCTTTGTGCATGCTAAGAAGGCACTATCACTGAGCTGTACCTCCAGCCCTTTTTTCCTAAGATTTTAAGAGTTCCTGATGCCTATTTTTAATTACAATCAGCATTCAAAATGGAGCTGCATTTGTCTATGATATCAACCTAAAAGGATTTCTTGACTCATAATGTGGGCAAATATATTTTGAAAAAAATTGAATAATTTGAGAGAACTAGCGAGTTTCATCCAAAAAAAAAAATAAAAAAAGATATATGAAATCGGTCTCCAGTTTTTTTTTTTTTGGTACTGAGGATTGAACTCAGGGGCTAGACCCCCAGCCCTATTTTTTATTCTTTTTTTATTTTGAAACCGAGTCTTACTAAGTTGCGGAGTGCCTCACTAGGTAGCTGAGGCTGGCCGCGAACCCGGATCCTCTGGTCTCAGCCTCCTGAATGCTGGGATTACAAGCGTGCGACACCACACCCGGCTCGCTCTCCAGTTTTATTAGCAATTGCTTCCTGATGGCTCATGAACTAATGGGCTGCCATATGCTGATTCCATTTGGAGCCAAGCGTGGCTCCTGACACTGAATGTGGAGGGGCCACGATCTTGCTGTGTTTAGGGGCTGGTGACCTCTCAATATTCTAGTTTCTCCTCTTGTGCCATGGGTCATTTAAGATGCTCTGCAAACCACATTAGAAACGATTAACAGTTCTTTCTCTCTGGTACCGAGGACTGAACCCAGGGCACTTTACCACTGTGTCCTATCCCTACCCCTTTTTAATGTTTTAAAACGTTTTGAGACAGTGTCTTGCTAAGTTGCCCAGGCAGGCCTGGAACCTGTGACCCTCCTGCCTCAGCCTCCTTGAGTTGCTGGGATTACAGGTGTGTGCTACTGTGCCTGGCATGACTAACAGTTTCAGGCACCTACCACTCTTTATGGAGACAGTTCCCATAGATTTCTCATTTTCTTTGGAAGAAGATACTTGTATGTTGCTTTACAAGTTTCTGACAAACACTTCGTATTTCTTTATCCATACAGTTCTTGGCAAAGAGTTGCATTTTAATGGAGGAAATGATAGGACTTCATCTCTTTAGGGAAATCTCAACTCCAAATGTATTTTCATGAAGATCACCAGTTTTGTCCTTTGAGATTTTTTTTTTTTTTGACTTTGTGGTACTGGGGATGGAACCCAGGGGCATTCTACCTCTGAGCTACACCCCCAGACGTGTTTTTCTTTTATTCTTTATTTGAAATAGAGTCTCACTAAGTTGCAGAGGGCCTCACTAAGTAGCTGAGGCTAGCCACAAACCTGCGATCCTCCTGTCTCAGCCTCCCAACCAAGTACTGGAATTACAAGCATGCTCCACCATGCCCAGCTTAGAGAAACATTTTCTGTAAGGCTTTTGACTCTAGGCCATGCTTATTATGGGAATAGAAATTCTCCTCTAGAGTTTTTCTAAATCCCTAGAGTCTATCTGTGAATTGCTGCTCAAATTGTATTGTATCCTTCCCAGAGTTAATTAATGTGTTGTGTTTGCTTAGTCTTGAGGAGTGAGGTTGCCCAATGATTTATTTTTTCTAATAAAAATATTCTTCCTTCATATTATATAATAATTTATCTTCAAGCAGTGTGGTCTGCCTTAAATTTATATTTAATTTTTGTAATGAAATAAACAGTACTCAAGATACACACACACACACACACACACACACACACGCAAATAATTCACTCACTCTGGTGGTATAGTTGTTTTTAAAATAGAAAAAATTTAATAATGAGGAAACTTGTATTTAATAGTCCAAGTTTGAGTCAAGAAGAAATCTTAATATTTTTCACTCAAGAATTTTCTTGCATTCTTAAGAAATACATTGTTTTCATGTTAGCTTTCGAAAAAAATGGCAACCCATTCTGTTATTTAATTATATTACTTTTTTTTTTTTTTGTGCGGTCCTGGGGATGGTACCTGGGGTCATTCTACCTCTGAGCTCCATCCCCTATTTTTTTTTTTTTTTGCAGTACTGGGGATTGAACTCAGAGGCATTCTACCTCCGAGCTATACCCCCAGCCCTATTTTTTATTCTTTATTTTGAAACCGAGTCTCACTAAGTTGCGGAGTGTCTCACTAGGTAGCTGAGGCTGGCCTCAAACCCAGATCCTCCGGTCTCAGCCTCCCAAATGCTGGGATTACAAGCCCCCCCCTTTTTTTTTTTTTATTCTTTATTTTGAAACAGGGTCTCACTAAGTTGCGGGGCCTCACTAAGCAGCTGAGGCTGGCCGCGAACCTGGATTTTCCAGTCTCAGCCTCCCAAATGCTGGGATTACAAGCGTGCACCACCATGCCCCACTCTGTTTTGTTTTGAAAATAACTTTTGCCCAAAGTTTGGAAAGAAAGGTTTAAATCATCATAAATTTATCCAAAGTGGGCCAATCTAACTTAAGAATCATGATCTTTTTTTTGCATACTATTTCTTTCTAGTCTGTTTTTCTGTTTCTTACATAGGTGTAATCATGCTATACAGTTTTAACACTATGTTGTGAGCATTTTCTGTGGGGCTCTATAGGGTTCATATTAACATTTGAATATCTACATGACATTCTGTTGAGAGGCTGTATACTAGTTTGTTCATTCATTTCTTTTTTTAACATTAGGTTTCACTCAATGCTGTGATGAAGTTCTTGGTGGATAGCTTTTTAAAACAAACACATGGTTTTGTTGGAATAGATTCAGAGAAATGCTATTTCTAGGTAAGAAGATAAGAAAAGTTTTTTTGACTCTTGTTTACACACACCTAAAGCATTCTAAAATGATTATATATGACTCGCAACATCATGAGCAATATTATGAAAGTATCAATAAGTTAGCAAAAAATGGCACATAATTTTAAAATTTGTATTTATTTGATACTAGTGAGAATGATCGCTTCACCATATGTTTGTTTTTAGTAGAATTTCTTACTTTGTTAGTTGTCTTTTCATTTCTTTTGCCTATTTATGAGCTCCAAACGTACAAATGAAACTAGCTTATTGTCATGTTTACTGCAATTAACTTAACCCCAGTCTGTTCTTTGTCTTTGTTTTTGCATTATTTAATACAGAAGTTTTTTTATTATTATCAAGCCAAATCTGTTGATCTTTTGCTATTCTATTTTAAAATAAGAATCTTCATCTGCTTTAGATACTCCATGAAAGCCAAATTTACTGTCATTGTCATGGACAAAACAAGATTGAATGTAGTGTGTTACACATCACTATTGTCTCCCTTTCCTTCCCTTCCCTTCCCTTCCCTCCTTCTCTCCCTCCCTCCCTCCTTCCTTAATGAACCCAGGGGCATTCTGCCTCCAAGCTGTGTCCCCCAGCCCTGTCTTATTTTTTTATTTTTCAACAAGGTCTCACTAGGTTGCTGAAGCTGGCCTTGAACTTGGGATCCTTCTGTCTCAGCCTCTCAAGTACTGGGATTACAGGTGTGTGCCACGGTACTCACCTGATTCTTTTTCTTTCAAAATGAAAATGAGGTATGCATATACGTTTACACTGTTACAGAATATACAACATAAGAAATTCTAGATGTAATTGATTTTTTTCACTCATCTTGCCATGTTACCATAATTTTTTTTTTGCATGATATTTATGGCTTTTTAGTGTTATAGTGTTTTTTTGTTTTCTTTTGGTAGTGCCTGGGATTGAATCTAGGGCCTCGAGCATTTTAGGCAAACATTCAACCACCGAGCCACATCCCCAGCCTCCAGTGCATTTTGGGTCATACAGAAGGCATGATGTGGCTAGCTTGCACCAGCTCATAAAAGCCAGTTATATACATTTTTTTCTCAACTCTATATTCAGTGACTTCACTTTGGCAGCTTGAAATTAGCAATGATAGGAATATTTATACCCTTGAAATTGGCAAAAACTACAAGTCAGTATTCCCTTAACCCCCTGGAGAACTAGCTGTTAAATAGTTATCAACACACTACTGTTTATACTTTCCCCTGTTGATAAATATTTACTTAGATTCCATCAAGAAAATTTTATAACCAGTGCTACAGTGAACATTGTATGGGATACATCTTTGTACATGTGTCTGATTGCCTCCTTCAGATAAGTTCCTCAGAGGTGGCTTGTCAGCCAATGACAGGCTTACTTAAGTTAAGCTTTTGTTACTACCACTTTGCATTTCATTACCACTCTGCATTTCAGAAAGGTTGTATTGGTCTACTTTCCCACCTCTAGTTTATATTTTGGTTCATTTAACCATCATTGGACCATGCCATTCTGATGGACCAAAAAAAAAAAAAAAAAAAAAAAAGATCTTATTGGATTGATATCTTTTATGTAGTCTTTATTTTCTTTTCTAAACAACCTACAAAACCTACTAACAGAAACCCTACGATATACCTACAGAAAATAACTAACAAATGCCTTACTTTATTACCTAAATTAGGGTATTTTAAAAAAAGAACTTTAAGATTCCATACTATTAACATATATTAGTATAAATTTGTTATTTCTGTTTTATTTATATAAGGATGGAAGCTCGACATGGTGGCGCATGCTTATAATCCCAGTACTTGGGAGACTGAGACAGGAGGATTGCAGGTTTGAGGATAGCCTCAGCAATGGAGTAAGACTTTCAGCAATGTAGCTAGACCCTGTTTAAAAAAAAAAGGAGCTAGGGGTATATGTCGAAGGATATTCTACCAACACCTTCACCTCACAAAAGGGATGGAGTACGCTAGGCTGAAATCTGCAGGGAAAAAACAAGAGCAAAATAAGATTAGATGATAAGCTTGGATATATGGAAAATTGTACCAAAGCACAAACATTTTTAAGTCTGATTTCTATTTTTTCCTTTGTTGTGTGCACTTTTGGTGTCATACATAAGAAACCATCACTAAACCCAGGATCACAAACATTTACCTTTGTTTTCTACTAAGAATTTTATAGTTAGGTATTACATGTAGCTCTTTGATCCAGCTTAGGTTGATTTCCTTATATGGTGTGAGGTAGGGTTCTAACTTCATTCTTTTGCATGTGGATGATCTATTTGTCCCAGTACCACCATTTATTAAAAAGACATATTTGTTTTGCAGTTAAACAGCTTTGGCATTGTTATTATTAATTTATTTTTGCCTTGTCTTTATTACTTTCTTGCAGTTGCTCAGGTTTATTGTTATACTTTCTCAATGTTATTGAATTAAAATTCTTCAGTCATTTATTTTAATATTTACTTGATTTGAATTAGAAGTATTTAATGCTTTGCATTTTTCTGTTTGTTGCTATATAGTATTTCTATCTTTATAGATATTCTAAAATTATGATTTTTATTTTTGATCTAGAATTAAACAATTTTTTTTTTTTTTTTTGTGGTACTGGGAACTGAACCCGAGGCATTCCACTTCTGACCTACATTCCCAGCCCTTTTTATTTTTTGTTTTGAAACAGGGTCTTACTAGGTTGCTGAGAGTCTTGGTAAGTTGCTGAGGTTGGTCTTGAACCTGCGATCTTCCTGTCTCAGCCTCCTAAGCACTGAGACTACAGGCATGTAGCATCATACCTGGCTTTAGATTGTTTAACATAGTTTAAAAATTTCAGAAGCCGGGCGTGGTGGCGCATGCTTGTAATCCCAGCATTCGGGAGGCTGAGACCGGAGGATCCGGGTTCGCGGCCAGCCTCAGCTACCTAGTGAGGCACTCTGCAACTTAGTGAGACTCGGTTTCAAAATAAAGAATAAAAAAAAAATAGGGCTGGGGGTATAGCTCGGAGGTAGAATGCCCCTGAGTTCAATCCCCAGTACCGCAAA
>PVLC010021492.1:0-27878 GCA_004027655.1 Graphiurus murinus
AAGAGAAAGCATAATGAATTTATTTTATCCAAGTTTTATATGATATAGGAAACTTTTGAATGAAGACCCAAATATCCAGAGAAAACTGTCCATTTTTATTGCTTAGATTCAATAAAGAATGAACAGATGACTAGAAATGTGATTGGCCAAAAGGGTATATGACCTTATAGCAATAGACTGAAAAGGAAATCTAGCAAAGCCTGTCTGTTTAGTTTTCTTGGTCTCTCTGTGTGCCATTCCTTCCTCCCCAGTACAGGGCAAAACCCCTCATGGAATGAGGATGTTCTGATTTATAATCAGACAAGTCAGGTAACAGAACTACTTTATGGCTATCTTTTACATGAAAGAAAAAAAAAAAGTCTTATTTCTAGGTGTAATGGTTGACTTTGGGGGGAAAGGAGTTCTTAGTTTCTATGACCTAAGTTGTGAAAGAAGAATTCTAGCTGGCCCTGGAGAGAAGGGGAACAGGAAGAAAAAGGACAGAAGATCTGAAAGATCTTGCTTCTGAGCCTCTTTGCTAAGTTTTAAAGTATTCACATGCCAAGGTGCCATACTTAGGAGGCCATTTTCGAAATCCCAACATAAGGAAAAGGACTTCAATGACTTTGGTAATAAAATCTTAAAGTACCCCTCTTTTTTCAGTAAATTTAGGGAGTTTCATCTAAAAATGAAATCTGATCTTCTTGTTAACAAATTGCTTTTAAAATAGGACTATAATATACACAATATAAAACAAATGTGTCCAGTATTTTAACTCAGTGAAAAAAAAAACAGTAGGATATTGCAATTACTTTATATGATGTTTTGATTATGGAAATAATATATGGCCTATCTGAGTGCTGAGGACTGAATTGCTTAACTCCCAAATTCTTATGTGAAAGCACTAACCCCCCATGAGGCTGTAATGGAGTAATGCAGTGATTTAAAGAGGTGATTAAGGGAAAATGAAGCCATAAAGGTGGAGGCTACTAGAACTATTGATCTATTAGGACTGGTGTTGGGGAAGAGGAAGAAGAGCCATCTGAGATCTCTTTTTCTTACCACCATGTGAGGACACAGTGAGAAGGTGGTCATCTGCAAGCCAGAAAGAAAGCCTTCAGCAGAATCCCAGCATGCTATCACCCTGATCTCAGACTTCTAGTCTCTCAAACTGTGAGAAAATCGATTTCTGTTGTTAAAACTATCCAATCTATGGTATTCTGTCATGGCAGCCCAAGCTGAGAAAATTCATTTGCATTGCCTTGAGCAGGAATCTTTTGTATAGTTACAGACAGAAAACATTTGCAGTCTTGTACAAGTTAACTTCTCTCTCCTCAGAAGGGAGCTTGTAAAAGCTGAGTCCAAGACAAAGACACACATAGAATTAGATAATCCCCATAGGCCACAGCATTCCATGGAAAGGATATACAATAATCTCCTTGACACACTTAAATTCTTCTATACTTTTACCTCACATTTTTTTTTTATGAAGATACTTCTATAGAAAAATTTTAACCCTTCTTTTTGTAGCTCCTCTTCACTGGAGGCTACTCCAGCCTCATGACAATATACCTTTTGCAGGTTTCTATGAATGCAGGGCTCTAGCTGATCTTTTCCTCCATTGTCAACTCAGTGTTCTTCACTTTATACTTTTCTGGAATCAAAAGGGTTAATTACATTTCTCTCTAGTTTCTTTGCATAAAATAAACTTGGATGTATGAAGCATTTTCCCACTGGAAGATTAGAATATTTCCAAAGTCAATACCAATTTATTTAGGAAAAAAGAGAGGAAAACACTCTCCTAAATGCATGATCCTTCTCTCTCAGAGCTAAGAAGAGTCTCCAGAGATCATTTTGCACTTCATATAAGTACCTAGAAGACAAGATTTTATTTAAACTATTACAAAGTGACTTTTAAAAATTCATCTTATTTCTGGGGGATCCATAATAAAATTCTAATGACATTGGTAGAAATATAAATATTATTATGAGCCGAGTGTAGTGGCACATGCTTGTAAACTCAGTACTTGGGAGGCTGAGACAGGAAATTGCAGGTTCAAGGCCAGCCTCAGCTACTTAGTGAGGCCCTCTGCAACTTAGTGAGACTCTTTCAAAATAAAGAATAAAAAATAGGGCTAGGGGTGTAGCTTGGCGGTAGAATGCCCCTGGGTTCAATACCCAGTAACTAACGCGCGCACACACACACACACACACACACACACACACACACACAATATGTATATATATATATATATATATATATATATATATATATATATGTATTCTTATGGTCACTCTATTATTCCTTATAGGATCATAGGATCAAAGTTGGGAAGGAATTCAGAGATTATAGAATATTTTCCCCACCAGTTTTTAGTTCTTTCTTGAATCCCCAGAGAAGTCAAGACTCTTCTTAAATATGTCCATTAACTCAACATTTTATAAAAGATTTCTTTACCTTGTTGTATAGTTGCAAAGATAAACATAATTCTCCCTCAGCCTAAAAAGCATTTCAAAATATACTATTAATGTGAAAGGATTTTAAACAAATTACAGTAATCTATTATTGCTTTAGTACAGTATAGCTACAAACTGCATTATATTAACCCATTTGTTGACAAGTTTTGTCACCTTCTGATTTCATATCACAGAACAAGAAGTGTAGATTAAATGTTGGAAGATTATTCTATCTATCATCTATCTATTTATCTATCCATCTATCTATCTGAGAAGTACATATAGATGTTAAAAATATACATAAATACAAAAGCACACATGGGGATGACCCTGAATTTATGATGGAGTTATATCCTGAAAAACTGGTCATAGGTTGAAAATGTCATAAGTTAAAAATACATTTAATCACCTAACCTACCAAACATCATGGCTTAGGAACACAGTACAATGCAGAGTTATCAGCAGTTTCCACTTGTGATCTTGTGGCTGGGAGCTTTGGCTTGCTGCTGCTACCTAGCACCTCGAGAGATTACAGTACTGCACATGGCTAGCCTGGGAAAAGATCAGAATTCAAATTTGAAGTATGACTTCTACTGAGTGCATATGGTTTTACATCATCGCAAAGTTAAAAAATAATCACAAATTGAACCACTGTAAGTCAGAAACTATGTGTATCTGTTTGTATATATGAGTGCACACCCACATATACACATATGCACACACACAGGGCACTGAGAAAACTTTAAATTTTGTTTAATTCAATGCTTACATTGCTTTTTATCCTCCATAAATTCTTATCTGCTTAATATTCACTAAGATTTGTAGGATGGCAGTGACTATAACTTTCATCCTATTTAAAAAATCTTTACGGAAAATTTTTAAATGCATCCAGAAGTAATTAATAGAGTGAGGTTTTCATTACTTGTTTTAGTGTAGTAAGTATCATTACGAATTCATGGATATTAATATAATTTTTGCATTTCCATCTATTGCAGTTATTATTCCTTTTTGTTTTAATGAGAATATTTATTTTTTAAAAATATGTGAAATCTAAACATATATAAATCATATGATATGTATGTTATTATATATTAAATATAAAATACAATGTGTAAGCATGTATTTTTATTTTATTTATTTTTATTTTTTTGTGTTTATTTTTTTCGGTACTGGGGATTGAACTCAGGGGCATTCTACTTTTGAGCTACACCACCAGTCCTATTTGTTTTATTCTTTATTTTTAAACAGGGTCTCACTAAGTTGCAGAAGGCCTCACTAAGTAGCTGAGGATGGCCGCCAACCCAGAATCTCCGGTCTCAGCCTCCCAAGTACTGGGATTACAAGCATGTGCCACCACGCCCAGCTTAAACATGTATTTTTAAATACAGTTTTTATTGGTGCATTGTAATCATACATCATAACGAAGTTCAGAGTGATAGAGACATACACAGCACACAGCACTTGGTAAGCTTCCCCCTGGATTCCACCTCACTCCTTCCCCTTCCCCTTATATGATACTGAGATCGGCACTGATAATTTCATGTTCATAGTGAAGTTTCCTTCATCAAGTTTCCCTCCTCCCACCTACCTCCCTCCCCAGGACCCCTCCATCACTCCACTAGAGTTTCTCCTCCTTTATCTGGGGTGTATTCCAATTTTGTATTCCAATTTCTCTCTAGCTTCCACATATGAGAGAAAACATGTAATCCTTCATTTTTTTTTTGATGAGTTAATCTCACTTAACATAATATTCTCTAATTCCTTTCATTTTCCTGTAAATGACATAATTTTATTCTTCTTCATGACAGTGTAGAATTTCATTGTGTACAGAACCCATAATTTCAGAATCCATTCATCTGTTGATGAACTCCTAGGCTAGTTCTATACTTTGGCTACTGTGGATTGTGCTGATTTAAATGTGGATATCTATGTATCACGATAATATTCTGGATTCAATTCCTTTGGGAAGATTCCCAGGGATGGTATAGCTGGATCATAGATGGACCCATTCCAAATTTTCTGAGGAATCTCCACACTGATCTCCAAAGTGACTGCACTAATTTGCAATCCCACCAACAGAGTAGAAGAGTTCCTATTTCCCCACATCCTTATCAGCATTTATTATTATTGTATTCTTGATGATTATCAGGTTTAAGTAGATTCTTGATTCTAGTCGGGTTTAAGTAGAATCTCAGTGTAGTTTTGATTTATATTTCTCTGATTGCTAATGGTGTACATATATATTAGTTTTTTGTATTTCTCCTTGCAAAGTATCTGTTTAGTTCAATTGTCCACTTTTATTGGTTTATTTTTTAGTGTTGAGTTTTATAAATGTATATTCTAGGTATTAGTCCTCTATCCAAGGAAGAACTTGCAAAAATCTTCCATTCTGTAAGCTCTTTCTATAGACTCTTGATGACTTCCTTTGATGTACAGAAGCTTTTAACTTAATGCCACCCATTTATTAATTTTTGCTTTAATTTCCTATGCTTTGGGAATCTACCAGGGCCTATATATTAAAGTGTTGGTCTTATGCCTTTTTCTAGCAATCATAAAGTCTTTAGTCTAGTTTTCAGGTATTTGATCCATCTTGAGTTGATATTTGTGCAGGCTAAGAGGTTGGGGTTTAATTTCATTTTTCTACAAATGGATAACTAGTTTTCCCAACACCATTTGGTGACAAGGCTGCCTTTTCTCCACCATATGTGTTTGGTATCTTTGTCAAAAATCAACTGACTATCAGTGTGATGATTTATTTCTGAATCTTCCATTCTATTCCACTGGTTTATGTGTCTGTTTTTTTGCCAATACCATTCTGTTTTTATCACTATAGCTCTGTAGTATAGTTTGTAATATAGTTAGGTATTGTAATGCTTCCTGCCTGGTTCTTATTGCTGAAAATTGCTTTGGCTATCCTGGGTCTTTTTTTTCCATATAAATTTTAGGATTAGTTTTTCTAACTCTGTGAAGAATGATGTTGGTATTTTAATAGTGATTACATTGAATCTGTAAATAACTTTTGGTCATTTTGATAATATTTATTCTGTCTATCTAAGAGCATGGGAGGTTTTTCCATCCTCTAAGATCTTCAATTTCTTTCTTTAGTATTTTATAGATTTCATTGCAGAGGTTTTTGCCTCCTTAGTTAGATTTATCGTAGGTATTTTGTTGTTTTTGAGGCTATTGTGAATTGAATTGTTTTCCAGATTTCTATTTTAGTGGATTCATGATTGGTATGTAGAAAGGCTATTAATTTGTATAGATTGATTTTGTATCCTGCTTCTTTTCTGAATCAGCTCCAGAAGTCTATTCTTCTTCTTTGTTGTTCAAATGTCCCCATCTTTGGCCAGTAGGGTAGTTCTGGGGAAAAGGCCCTGGCCAGTGATATACAAAGCTCAGCTACCCTTCCCAATATGCCAAACAAAGAGATGAGCAGTGGTAAAAGTCAGAAAAGGAGCTTTAATCAGCATGGTTATGCTGGGAAGGACAAATATAGAGTATAGTGACCAGAGATCTTCAAGAAACTGCCAGAAACTTTGGGATTTTATAGAAAAGGGAACAAAGGCAAGACACGGGGGCTTGTAGGGCTGGGCTGGTTTCTTAGCTGGCAGAGTAGGTCATCTCGTTCAGGCCATGGATGACCATCATCTGATTCTGTGAAGCTCTAGGAAGATCATCATTTCACTGCTTAAAGGTGTGATTTGTTTTCCATCATAAAATGATTGTTCTTGCTTAGGGAGGCAGCTCTCTGATTTCCTCTTAGAGTAACTTCCCAGTTAGGAGGGCAATCTCATCATGAGGTGATATGTTCTGCAAGGCCTCCTACTGCTTGGAGTCCTTTGGTTCCTTGTTATAAACCTGCTTATCAACCAGCCCTATTCCTGGAATCCAAGGTAACTGCAGAAGAGAGTGGCTTGAAAAAAAAAAAAAAACTAATAAGACAAGTGAAGTCAGAGAGGGAAAAATGGAATTGGTTAGGTTAGTCACTGGGCTCGTCTTCATGATTCCCTTCAGGCTGCTTCCTGAGCCTCTTTGATGTAATCTCAGTAGTCAGTCTTAGTAAGCATTTATACTTTTTGGTATGACACATTCTGTCTTATCTTGTATATCTTGCCCCAGACTTAGAATCAACCATTTCTGCAAGACCTGGTTTCTTTAAGAGGAAAATAATATTTAGATCACATAGTTTTGGTGCCAGTGCAATACATATTCAGGATAATATTATCAATATTACATTATCCTAGTAATGGTAAAGAATCAAACATTTACTTTGCTTTTCATGAACAAATTATACCTCAACCAAATAAGAGATCATTCTTCTTTATAAATGTCCAACTAAGACATGAAGAAATAAGGGTAGAACTAGAATACTACCACTTTGAGTACCTTAATAAAATAATGGATATAGATGATTATCATCTATGGATGCTAAAATTATTAGTTAGAACCCAGGTGCAGTGGCACATGCCTATAATCCCAATACTTGGGATGCTGAAACAGGAGGATCTCAAGTTAAAGGCTAGCCTCAGCAACTTAGCAAGACCCTGTTTCAAAATAAAAAAAAATAAATAAATAGGGTCGAAGGTGAGACAGAATGCTCCTGGGTTCAAACCCCAGTACTACACACACACACACACACACACACACACACACACACACACGGTTAAAAGTTAATTACAATTTATAATGGATGAATCAAGCTGACAACATCAATTATTAATAAATGTATTAATTATAATAAAACAAAAAGTATGTACCTATTAATATCATGCAATAGGAAGTACAGAGCACTACCAATAGAATTATTCCCTAAAAACATAAATAAAAGTAAAATTGTATCAAATCCTTTGCCCATTTTTTAATTGGGTTATTTGTTTTCTTGGTTGAGATTTTCTTGAGTTCTTTGTATATCCTAGATATTAGACCTCTATCTGTAGAGTAACTGGCAAAAATCTTCTCCCACTCTGTAGTCTCTCTGTTGAGGTTCTTGACAGTTTCCTTTGCTGCACAGAAGCTCCTCAGTTTAATGCAATTCCATGTATTGATCTTCCTTTGAGTTGCCTGTGCTTTGGAGGTCTTGTTGAGAAAGTTTTTACCTGTGCCTATGTGTTGAAGTGTTAGTCCTATGCCCTCTTCAAGTAGCTGCAAGGTCTCCGACCTAACTTCCAGGTCTTTGATCCACCTTGAGTTGACTCTTGTGCAGGGTGAGAAAGTGGTGTTTATTTCCGTTTTCCTGCATATGGTTAACCAGTTTTGCCAACACCATTTGTTAAAGAGGCTATCTTTTTTCCAGTGTATGTTTTTGGCTCCTTTGTCAAAAATCAGTTGACTGTAGACCTGTGGGTCTGTTTCTGAGTCTTCTATTTTGCTCCATTGGTCTATGTGTCTGTTTTTGTGCCAATACCATGCTGTTTTTATTACTGTGGCTTTGTAGTAGAGTTTTAAGTCAGGTATTGTGATACCTCCTGCATGGTTCTTGTTGCTAAGAACTACTTTGGCTATCCTGGGCTTTTTGTTTTTCCAGATGAATTTAAGGACTGATTTTTCTATGTCTGTGAGGAGTGACCTTGGTAATTTCATGGGTATTGCATTGAATCTGTAAATCAGTTTGGGGAGGATGGTCATTTTGATGATATTTATTCTGCCTATCTAAGAGCATGGTATGTCCTTCCATCTTCTAAGGTCTTCATTGATTTCTTTCTTCAACTTTTTATAGTTTTCCTTATAGAAGTCTTTTACTTCTTTGGTTGTTTATCCCTAAGTATTTTATTTTTCGGGGTGCTATTGTGAGTGGAATTGTTTTCTGGATTTCTTTTTCAGTGAATTTATGGTTGGCATACAGAAAAGCTTCTGATTTTTTGGATTGATTTTGCATCCAGACACTTTGCTGAATTCGTTGATCAGTTCTATAAGTTTTTTGGTTGAGTCAAAATCATGTTATTTGCAGGGAAATGGATGCAACTGGAAAACATTATGTTAAGTGAGATTAGCCAGTCACAAAGAGTAAGGAAGCATATGTTCTCCCTAATATGTGGATGCTAGGGAGAAGATGGGGCATAAGAGGGTCTTCAGATGGAAAAGGAGAGAACCTCGATAAACAAATAAGTTGATTTAACCGAAAGGGATTGAAGGGGGGGCGGGGACACCCTAATGTACATCAAGGTTACTCACTAAATTGATCCTGAGAGGGAGGGAGGGCGAGGGAGCAGGGTGGGAATTGGGGGAAGGGGTCAAATGAGAAAAGTGGGCACATATGTCGTTTTCAATTTGTACCTAACAAAGATGTCTGCTTACAATGTATGAATAATAAAAAAATTAATAAAAAAATAAAAATAAAATTGTATCAAGCCTTTATACCTCATTACCGGTGTGCAGGGTATGATGGAGAAAGTGGTACATGTTGAATGACACAATGAGGGGGGCAATTTTATAACCTTGCTTCATTAAAAATGAAGGGAACATTTATAGAATATGCAAAAGTCATAAGTCATATCACTCAACCAAACAAATGTGTGGACGTGTGGACCTTTCTTTGACTTTTGATTTCAATAAGCCAAATATACTAAATCTAAGACAATCAGGAAAATTTGAATATTTGTGATGATATTAAAAAATTACTCTTTTGGTTATATTTTAAAAAGTGGAGGTATAGATAGGAAATAATTTGCTTAAAATTGTTAATGATACACACTCACTTTTGTTATTGGGAAGAAGTTGCCTTTGTGGGACCTTATTATGTCACATATATAGACATCCAACACATCAAGATATCAAACTCTGTCTTTACCACACAAAAACACTTTTCAAAAACTCTTGTTGAATCCACCCTCACCCCACTACCCAAATGCTTGACAATCACTGTTCTCCATTTGTATAATTTTGTCATTTCAGAAATGTTATATAGATGGCATAATACAGTATCTAACCTTTTAGGGTTTGGTTTTTTTCCCCACTTAGCTATATGTCCTCAAGATCCTCCCAAAAAACTTTATGTATCAACAGTTGCTGTTGATTTGTGTTAATCATGAAAATTTATTTCATTGTATGGATGTACTATGGTTTGTTTCACTATTCACAAGTGGAAGGACATTTGGTTTGTTTTCAGTTTATCTGTAATAATTAAAGCTTCTAGAAACATTTGTGTACAGAAAAATATTGTTAATATTAGAGGATGGGTTCACAGGGTTCCGTACATTATACATTTTGTAACCTCACTGTTTCTACATGTTTGAAATTTTTCACAATAAAATACTAAGAGCATTTAAAATACATGTGCTCTATTGTTTAGCAATTGTATTTCTAGGAATTTATCCTAGAGATATATGTGCCTCTGTGCTAAATGACATGTATACTTGAATAATCATTCTAGCAATATTATAATATCAAAATACTAGAGTCAAAATGTTTATTTTTAGGAGGCTGCTTAAGTAAATTAAGGTACAACCATATATTAAAGTATCATGCAGTCATTAAGAAAAGAAGGAGGCATTGGCCAAAGTCTTCCCCATTGGCACTGAAAGAAATAAAAAAAAGAGTGAAGTAACATTAAATATAAAATTTCTATATGATGTTAGGTGAAAAAGCAAAGGGGAAAACATTTGTATATCTAAAAAGGCAGGATGTAGATTTATAAAGACAAAAGGTAGCCTGTCCCCACTTTTATTAGGGAGATTAAAGGTTTATTGGCCTGAAAATGGTACCAGCTAATCTTATCGACAAAACTTAATCACTAGCCATTTATTTATTTATTTTTCATAGCTTGCCTTCCCTCAGGTTACTACTTATAGAGACTCAATGTATTTTTGTTGTTGTCTTGTCCTCTCCCTAAAATTATTCTGTTCTTCATTGAAAATTCTATATAAACTGAAATTCAAAGCTACCTCTTAGAAAACTACTCATTCACTGAGTGTCTCTCATGTATACATGAACTATAAATGTTAATAAACATATGCTTGTTTTTCTTTTATTAGTGTCTCTTGTTACGCGGATCCGTTCCAAATAATCCATGGGGGTTACTCTTTCCCTACATCCCTTTCATATCATTGGATTAATGCTTTGCACATATATTACTTATGTATACTATGATATATAGCTGTTATATTATTATACTTTTATTCATGTAAAAGATGAATATCTGCTATATTCATTCTTTATCATGAGCTTTATGTTTTAATGGGAAAACTTTGCAGAAATGCTTATATTAAAAATATCTCAATAACTTCACTATTAGGTAATGAAGTACATTGTTGTGTGTACTACATGTAGCTTTAAAATACTATCATTTCAGTCAAATTCATACACTGATGAACAGAAGAGGGTGAAGAGAAGTAATCCTTATTTTCTGTGTTCATGTACAGGAGTCACATGAAAGAGAAATCTGGCAGGAGATTGAGGTAGCAGCTAGAAAAAAATTTTTGAATTTTATTACTAGGGACATTTAGCAGAATCAAAATTATGTTCCAGTAACAGAAAAAAATAGTTGTTTATCTAATTTTAAGTCAATTATACCTTTTTAAAAAAGTATCAGAAGAGCCGGGTGTGGTGGCACACACTTGTAATCCTAGCACTTGGGAGGCTGAGACCAGAGGGTCCGAGTTCATGGCCAGCTTCAGCTATTCAGTGAGGCACTCTGCAACTTAGTGAGACCCTGTTTCAAAATAAAGAATTAAAGATAGGACTAGAGGTGTCGCTCTGAGGTAGAATGCCCTGGGGTTCAAGTCCCAGTTCCACAAAAAAATAAAAAAGTATCAGAAGATATTTTCATGATTTTGTGTTTCATATCTAAAGACAAGTTCTGGATTTAAATAAAGGCTAAAACTAGAAATCTGAAGACCTGATATATTTAGTAGATATACAGTGGCTTAAGCCAGAGCTCAGCAGAGACTGCCTGGCACACTGCAGTGCTGAAATGGCTGTGTTAAAATACTGTTGAGTAAACAATTTCTCTTGGCTCTCAGGGCAACCAGGTGAACTATGAAGTACCAATATATTCAGGCTCATCCATTTCTCACAGCGTGCTGTACAAATACCATCACTTCTACATGCATTGTGCTGTGAAAAAGACTGGGAAGTACTACATCCAACAATAAAGACTTTTATTACTTAACCCAAGTATTGGAGGAGAACAGTACAGAGGAGGTTCAGTCCCTCCATGATGTCATCAAAGATCCATGCTCATTCCATGTTTGCCCTCTGTGATCCTGAGTATGTCTTACACCTCTGCCCCCTGCATCCCTTCATGGTGGCCATTGCAGTTCCAAACATCGTCACATCCTCATATGACTATGTGTAAAAGCAGGTAGACTTCCTTCCTTCCTTTCTTCCTTCCTTTCTTCCTTCCTTCCTTCCTTCCTTCCTTCCTTCCTTCCTTCCTTCCTTCCTTCCTTCTTCCTTCCTTTTTTTTTCTTTTTGTGGTGGGGATTACACCCAGGATCTTGTGTGTTCTAGGCAAGTGCTCTACCACTGAGCTATATATCCACAGCCCTCTCAGACCTCTTTTAAACCAGGAGGAGACACATCTTAGGAAGACCCCAGGCAGTGTCTGCTCATGTATCATTGGACAGGTTTGCTTCATAAGTGAAGTGGAATTCTCATGTCAACTTTTAGATTAAAGATTTTTTCCTCAGGAAAATGGAAGAGGCTACATCCTAAGAAACATGGGAAACCCTATCCCTAGGATTGCAGGGGAAACAGAATTGCTGTTGTACAAGCCATTAGTGACTTGTCACTAGCTTATGTAACTTTGATTGAGATGCTTTACTTCTGTAATTATTGGCTTTATTTATGATAAAGCAATTGGATTGAGCAACATCACAAATATTTAATTCATGTCTATATACTTCCATGGTTGTGCTTCAGTAACTCTACAAATCCTCAATTTTTTTGGCAAAATTTTCTATATGCGTATATTTCAGAAAAGAAGGCTCATAATTTTTTTTTATAAATGCTATGTAGTCCACAAAAAAGACTACTGGTCTTAATGATCTCTATAGTTCAGGCTTCCCTCATATTTTAAAGTTTGTGGAATGAGTGAAGAAATCAGAAATTAGGTCTTGGTGAACTCTTCTTACTGAGGTAACCTGTGAATAGTGGGCAGTTTGTTCTTGGAGTCTATCTGGCTTTACCTGAAAGACATAACACTAATCCTCACACAATTAAAGAGTTTTTAGCAATGGCTGAGTGTCCTCACCTTCTCATTTTAGGTGAAATCCAAGAGGGTTAAATGACTTACTCAACACCCACATCAGATTCAGGGCAGGTTATCTCTTAGAAGCCAGGTCTCCAACCATCCTTTACCAGGTCTCCAATCCTTTACCTGGAAATACTCATCCATGGAAGAAATTAAAGCATTTATAATTTTTTTATGTCAGTTCTTGCGAATCTTTCAATTTATTTTTCTCTTTCTTTCTTTCTCTTATTAGGTTAAATAATTGTAATTAATTTTAAATTATTAATTTTAAAGTCTGAGTTTACTCTGCAATTGCCTCAAATCCTAAGTTCATCAAAGTAAACTATACAACATTTTATTTACTGATACAAAACAGCAGCAACAACACTAATAAAACTAGTCACTGGTCTTGACTTTAGGAAATTCTAATAACAGGATAGCTACCATTCTTTAACATAAAATCAAACAATTGAAAGAAGAATCAGTAATCTGGCATTGCCAACATACTTTGGACTAGAGTATACACGTGACAGTCTCAGGTGACATTCTCCACCCCTTTTTGCCATTAGCTCTCTCTAGTTTTAAGGTAACAAGAAGGAACAAGGCTGAAAATAATAAGAAGTAGGAGAAAGGAAAACTAGAAGGGACACTTCAGAGTTCTTTCATTCACTCAAACTGAGACAAAGAATTTATATTTCAAAAAATGTTTGACCACCTGCTCCCATTTATTTTTCCATTTCTATCATTTAGGATGCTTTCAGAAGTGATTAATAGAAATCTCAACTGAAATGTCTTAAAAATGAAGAACCAAGTTCATTGCCTCTGGAGAATGAATTGGGGAGCACATAGCCCCTGATCCTGGTGAAAAACACTTCCTTGTTATCAAGAAAGTTGGTGTGAGAACTAAGCTGATATAAAAAGGACAGAGCTGAATGCATCACAGAAGTAGAGCTATCTTGTGAAAGTCACCACAGTTTGAGTTTTCTGTATTTGCAACCTCAAATAGTCTAATGGGTACTTCACTTAAAGGACTGATCCTAAATTACCAGAAGAAATTTACAGGAAGGGAGCAGGGCTGGGATGTGGCAAAAACATAAAGTCATCTCTTGAAAAAAAATTGATAACTAATAAACTGTAGTTAACAGTAGGGCACATTTTAGAACACTGAATTTTTTAAAAACTCATTTAAAAGATCATTAGCATAACCCCTAAAGCATGTCTATGTATACTCAGGTGAGATAGCTAAGATTATTTCTAATTTTCTAGCCTAAAAATATTTTTATTCACTGAAATGCCCAAGGTGCGTATTCTGACACCTATATACATAGGGTATAGGACAGTCCTACAACATTAAAAAAAAAATAAGCACAATATTTCCTTGTCTGATTTTTGTGCAAAACACTAACCCAACCTGAGCATGTGCTCATGATTTATAAACCACAAAGGAGAAATCTGAGCCAAGTTTCAGGTGAAACTTGTTTTATTCCCCTCGTTTCAAGTCAGGCAAAAGTCAGTGTTTCAATTCTATTAAAAGTGAAAGCTATTGGTGTCAACTGACAGGAATTCAGATAGAAGATTTTCCAGCCCTGTCATCTAAGCAGTGAGTATCCTAGAAAGAGCTCTGTCATTCAGATCATTTTGGTAGCTGTGATTTTCCCCAAATGGGTTTTGCTTAGTTTCCATTTGTAAACTAGGTTTTAATGTGACAAACTAGAGCAGGTATCTCAGAAATAGACAAATTTCAGAGAATGGAGAATGACCCAGGTACAAGGAGGGACAGCCCACTTTATTGGATGGACAGACAACCTCTCTCAGGAGAGAATATTCAAGCAGAGGCCCAAATGATGAGTAGAAGCCAACGATGTGAAGCCATAAGGGAAGGTCAACAGGCAGCAGCCCCCAAAAATAAGCTTATTGAGCCAAAGGACAGGAAGTGGGCCAATAAGAAGCAGGGCTGTCAAAAGGAGGAGTGGGATAGGAAAGATCAGATTAGAGACAGGAATGAACCAGATTACCAAGGGCCTTGAAGCCTTGACACAGAGCTTAGATTCTTTTTTAGTTAGAACAGACAGCCATTGGAGCATTTTAAGCACATAGCCTCTCTCTCCTGCACTGATTAGGATAAGTGTAACTGCCTTATAGGGATACATCACATAGTGCTTGGTTCTTAGTAAGATTTCAATACCTGGTGGATATTGTGATTCTTTCCTGGGTGAGAAAAATGCTTCCCATTCCATCATTTTATGCACATTGGCACCATATTTCCCCCACAGAGTATCTTACCTGCCCTGTGTCTCATTATCTCAGGGACAACTAACTAGATATAGAAAGCTACCTCTGCTGCCCTGTGTGACATAGGAGACTCCTAGAGAGAATATGCATGGTAAAGATGGCTTTCCAGAGGCCATATAATATCCCTGCTCTCTCTTTCTCTCTCTCTCAGACTTGAAAGAACTTCAAGGATCATTGATTTCCAATTGCAAAAGCAGTCTAAAGGTCTGATAACTCCAAAGTTGAAAATATGAATTGAGTATCTAGGATAAGATGAGAGCTCATATATTCCCTCTAATCTCAAGAGATTCCCCAATCCCACATGTGGGTCAAGCCACAGTACCCTGGTTTCCCTATTTCTCCAGCCTGAACCAAATTCATAATGTCATCTTTCCATCTTCTATGAAAACATGTTAATGTTTTTAATGCTATCTTATTTGCTATTTTATATGAGAATCAAGGATAATTGGTTTAAAAGATGGATTTGTGGTTCAAGTAATCTACCCTTGGACAGCAAATATTTATTAAGGGTATATCACCTTTGCTACAGTGAGTTATAAACTTTTTTTTTTTTTTTTTTTTGGCAGAGACTGCTTTCTTCAGATAAAATCTTTCAAAGCAATGTGACATGTGAAAAACACCAGCCTGAAGCACCTTTGGTGAAAAGGTGCACCTTTGGTTTTATCTTTAGGTGAAAACAGGGGCCTCAAGGCCTGAACTGAATCTTTCAGTTTAGCTGTCACTCTCCAAGAGAATCCCTGAAAGTCTGCAGTAGTTTAAATACATTCGAAAACCAGCATCCTGGGGTTGGGGTGAAGCTCAGTAGTAGAGTGCTGGCCTAGCATGCACCAGGCCCTGGATTTGATCCACAGCACTGCAAGAAAAACAAATAAATAAGCAAACAAACTACTTATGAAAATTCATCCTATCCCACCTCCCAGTTAGCCTTTTATCACACCTTTTAGTCACTCGTCACTTCTGCATCCCACCATAGCATCAAGGACATGAAGAAGGGAGAGTCCTACCAGGAGCAAGGTGTGAGACTCCTTCACAGACATGCATGAGAGAGCCAAACAGCCTCCAATACACCCCCAAAGTAATTGAACCCATTTACTTTATTTGTGTGTGGGGATGGGTACTGAGTATTGAACCCAGGGGCATTATAACCTTCATCCTTTTTTTTTTTTTTTTTGGAAACAGGGTCTTACTAGGTTGCTAAGAGTCTCATTATATTGATGATGCTATCTTCAAATTTGTGATCCTCCTGTCTCAGCCTCCCAAGTACTGGGATTACAGGCATATGCTACCATGTCCAGCTTGAAATGATTTAAGTAGGAGCTTGGGGAGGTGTAAAGTGCTGTGACTTTAAAAAGAAAACCTAAAACCTCTAGAAGAACACAGAGAAAATTTTTTCCCATCCCAGAGCCAGTAGGGATGAAGGTATATATGCCTACTGAATTTCATGGATCTAGTTGCTGCTAAGAAAAGAATGCAAAATCTTTGAAGTATTTACCAAATTCAAGGTTAAAAAAATATATATATATGTATCATAAAATTCATCTCCACTCATGTAAAGAGCCATAAAATAGCTCGTGATCAAAGAATGCCTTCAACTCCCAAACAGTGGGAACAGCTTTGGGATTCATAAGGCTAGAAACAAAAGCACAGCCATGGTGTTGGGCCCTCGCTTTAAATCATGTTGCCTTAGGAATCCCACCCACCAGCTGCCTCTCCTGCCCCTCATTATTGGTTATCAGTGGGTAGATAAGGACAATAGCTTTGCTTTTCTTCACTTCCAATGTGGTGTTTCCTGGCTTCCTGCCCCCTTCCTCCCTAGTCCACATCCCTCAGTGTCGCCTGAGCAGGCGGGATGTCTCAGGAGTGCAGCTGGGCAGGCGGGCCACTGAGTCACAGGCTTGTGGTATTGCTGGCCCTTAATCTCAAGGGAGACAGCCCTGGTGGCTGCATCTGATTGCTAATGAGCTTTCTGGTGGCCCAGCCTTCTCATCAGGACCCTTTGTTTTTACAGGCTGCCCTTTGTCGACTTGAGACTTGTTTTCCTTGCCTCCGAGGCCCTCCGAAGTTTTCCTCCCTGGGCCTGGCTGTCTCCTTTTCTTTTGAGACTTCGTGGGAGCTAAATTTAAACTTGATTAACAACATTCAGTCCAAAGAGGGTCAGGATACTATTTTCATGTTAAATGCTGCTCTTTCTAGTTCCGCTTTTGTTTTGTTTTAAGACACAATAGGCCCTCACAATGACAGCCCTTCTGATTTTGTTGCTATGGTGTGAGAAACAAAAAATAGCACCAAGTGTTGAGATGTTTGATTCTGATCAGAGGTGGAGAAGGGGACTAATATATTTATGTAAGAATACAATATACTATTGATAGTTACATTTGCAAAACCTCACAAATAATGTTCACTAATATATTTTTACTCTTTGCTACTGAATAAATTCAACTGAATATTGGGCACAGCTTGAAGTCAGCTAGCTGCTCAGGACTACTGGCAGAATCCCCAGATATGCAGGTACTCTGTTACAAATCTCCTTCCTCACCCAGTAACTTTCCTTTTCTAACACTTTCCAAGATATGATGAAACCAGTATTTGTTGAATGGCCTTTTTCTGCTAGGCTGTAAGCTCCATGAGAGGAGGCTTAGCTTCTCATGTTCTCCACCAAGAAGAGGACACATAAATGAACAACAACCACATATGAGAGCAAATCTCTGCCTCTCAACCTCTGCAAGAACTGCTTCCAGAGGCTAAGCTAGAACCTCTTGGTTCACATTGGTCAGCACTTGTCAATGGCTACCAGCTTCCCTAATTTTTCCTCCATTTCAATCTCAGTACCAACTAGTGAAAGCAGAATGTTTCCCAAACCAATTGCACAGGTGTACTGCTCCTAGTTAGCCCAGCTCAAGCCAACGTGGGTTCTCTCATGCCAAAAGTCCTCTAACTGTTAAGTTAGGTAGTTGGAGAAGCAGGTGGGCTAGATTAGGATGACCTGAAGCTCCCAAGGGAAGACATTAAACAGACTCTTTTAAATGAAAACAGCTGTGGTTAGAAACCCTCAGGGATATCAGAAAGTTAAACCCCCTTGCAGGGCCTCACTTAGACTCTCTCAAGACAGTCTCCAACTGGGCAAAAATAGTGCAGAAGCACTAGGTTGTGGCACCAAGGGAGGTAGTGACCTCCTGCAATGCTTGTGCACTAGGGGCCAAGTTTTCCAGTCTGAATGAAGTCTCCAGGTGGGGGATTCTGCACTGTTTTTTCCACACCAGGAAATGGACTGCTCCAGACCCTCTCTCTCCAGAGTGGACTTCCTTTGTCTCATGCCATTTCTCAACCCAGAGAAACAGCCCCTTCTAGACTCTCTCTCAAACACACTCTGATCCTTTCTCTTGAATGTCATCCCCTTTATCAAGGCCCTCTTTATTACTGTGCCCCCCACTTCCCTAAATAAACCTCCTATATTCCCTTATTCAGCTTTTCATTTGAAATCATTCTCTGGGGAAGCTGGCAATCAAGGACTGAGGTACCACCTTACAATATTTATTTACCAGGTAACACAACCAGAGTCAAACCCAAACCTTTCATCTTTTCCATTTCGCTGCCTGCCTTTGAGTATCTACTAAATTCCAGGGATGATGGCTGACTACCTTGTTATAACAAACTGAATAAATAGCCTCCGTTCTCATTTGGGTGACCTTTGTTTATTTCCCTACCATGTTATCTCCTGTTTTCAGATTAATATCTAGCAGATAGCAGACAATCAGGAAAGATTAATTGGATGAGCGAATTAATGATATACATCAGTCCATTTTTGGATTACAGTTCTTTCTGAACAGGAAATTAATGATCCAAGAGGACCTGTTTTTTCATCTTACATCTTTACATATCTGACACGAAGCCTTGGAGAAGATACTCGGTGCATCTGGATACCATTTTTTCTCAAATTGTAAACCAGCAAATGTGGACTAGGTGATCCTCTTGTTTCAAGTATTCCTGGTAAAACTTCTCTTTACAACCATGAGTTTAGGAAATCCACTTAAATTTTCCCACACTGTGTTTAAAAACAAAGGTACAGAATGTTTTCTCTGTTGATCCACTTTTACTGAATAATGGAAGGAAAGGATAGCTTTTGCGAAAATTAGTTTGTTCCTCCTGAATATGGCTCGGTGAGTGACAGTGTGTGTCAAGTCAATAGCTACAATGTGTGCAAAGACAATTTTTATTGTTTACTTATTTGCTGAAGATTGGGAGAAAAGATCGTGCTTTCATGCTGGAAGGACATACTGCTAAGCAATTTGTACCTCTGCCTTCTCTCCCCTAAGTAATTGGCTAGGATGCTCTCTTCCCTACTCCAACAATGCCGATCCTTTCATCTTCAAAGTCTACATCACCTTTCAGATTCTATATTAGCTCTTCTCTAATTATTCTTATTTCTAATCATCTTTCTTCTCAACTCCCATAAAACATAAGAGTTTGTAGACAGTCTTTTCCACAGGATTACAAATTTTCTGGGGGAGGGGATTCTATCTTTTGATCATTTTATATTTCACACAGTGCCTTGAACAATATAAAAGAGAGCCATTGGATGCACAAGCACTATTTAATAGTTGTTTTCATTTCTGTTATGTTATTGAGTTTTTTGCTACGACTCTTAGGTAACAGTTACAGACTTCATTTTACAGAAGGACAGAATGAGTTTCAGAAAGGCTAAGGAAATTTTCCAAGGTCACATGGGCATCAGTGTTGGGACTCAAAGCCTGGCTTCTGACTGCTGGTCCAGTTCGTATATATATCATTACACCTTCTACCCTGTACTTTGTAATGACTTAGTCTATATGTATTGACAAATCCACTTCCAATATCTAAAACAGACCAGAGGACAAAGTTCCAAAGTTTCAAGTTATAGTTTCAAATTTAGATGAAATTGTAGTGATAACATGTTCAAAACATTTTTCTAGAGCTTTGAATTGATAGGCCTATGTCCATTTGCAGATCAACAATAAAAATAATAGACTTTGTCTTATATACTATGTAATTAAATGTTTTGAAAGTTTTTAATAACTATTAAGCCAGAAACTAAAAACCAAAATAGGCAAATCAGAGGCAGTATGATTACAGAGAAAGTTTAGTTCTATTAGATACTAGAAGACATTCATTTCTACCCCTCACCCATTTTCTCTTTTCACCTTCATAACAGAGATCTGAAAATAAGCTAGAAAAAAAAGAACAGATTAAAGTAGCATGCACTTCAGCGCAGTGATTGTTGTTAAAAGCATATTTATAAGACTTGAAGTGTAGGATTGCAAAATTGCATTTATTAGTACTGTCTTACCAACACAATAATTCTAGCTCTAGAATATAAAATTTAAGAACCTGAGGAATTCAAAGGCAAATCAAAATAGAGTTCAGAAAAATTTTAAATGATAAAAAAATGAGCCTAGAAGTTACGTGGGAGTATGTGGCTTAAGGAATAAACTTTGAATGAACAAGGGCCTTCAAGAGAATCAAGGACAGTAAGTCCTTAGGCAAATAAGAACAACTATTTTCCATGAGGATTACAAAATACTGAAGAAATGGGCACACATGTCACCACGTTCTTCCCCTACTTGTGCTCTCTAACACTTTACACCTACTCTTCCTGGTGAGGCCTCACTTCCCCTGTCTCATTCCATCTTCTCTTACCTCCCAGGGGCTGTGTTTTATTCCTCATGTTGCTTGAACTTACAAAGGTCAAGGGCAGCCCTGGGTTGTGCCTATGAGGGTCCTTTTCCCTCCTTCCATTTTCCTCTAGGAGCCACACCTCCCCGACCCTTCTTGCTCACCTCACAGCTCAGCTCTAAGGGGCTATTATGGTTTGCATCTGGAATGTTCTTTCCAAAACTCATGGGTTTAAAGCCTGGTCCCCAGTGCAGCAAGGTTCAGAGGTGGTACATGGCTGTAGGAGGTGGGTCACAGAGAGCGTGATATTGGGGGCAATATTTGTCCCTGGCCCTTCCTTCCTCTCATTCCACTGGTAGCCATAAGTTGAGCATTTTTCCTCTGCCACACCCTGCTGCTGTGATGTTTCTGCATTAGAGCCTGCTGACTGTGGACTAAACCTCTGAGTTAATGAGCCAAATAAACTTTTCCTCCACTATGTTGTTCTTGTCAGGTATTTTGGTCACAGCAACAAAAAACTGGCTAGCATCAGGGCCAAGGGACTCAGCTCACTCCCCGAAGTATGCAATGCAAGTGGATCTAACAAAAGTCAGTCCTCAGACTTCAATTGGAATTTCGGGATATGGAATTGGAATTCCGGGCAACATCTACATGGAGAGAACCTGTTTGGAAATGCAGTCAATGTGGAGGACAGCAGAAAAAAAAGATGCAAAGAGGCTGAGTTCTGACTACAATATTGTAGCATTTGGATACCCAGTCAAGCATTGAGTTATTTTGCCTTTATGCTTCAAAAAGAGAGCATATATGTTCATATTTTTGCTTATGAAAATCTGAAAAAGAGGAGAACTTTTAAGCTAAAAGTGATGATTTATAGATAACCAGGACTGTCATAATAATAGCAATGCCAAGCTGGGGTTTTAGTTAGTATCTTTATTAGTTCATGATTCTATTATAGAATTCCTGATGTTGGGTACTTATAGAGAAAAGCTGTTTATTTACCTCACAGTTTTGGAGGCTGACAGTTCAAAGTGGGTGACTTCCTCTCTTTGGTTCTAGTGACTTCATCTCTGGCTGTAACACAATCTAGTGAAGAACTGGAAAGGGAAACATCAGTATGCAGAAGTGGCCAAGTATGAGGTGGTCCTACTTTATATCGACCTGCTCCTGGATGAACTGACTTACTCTGCAAGATCAGCATTAATCCCTTCCTAGAGCAGTGCTCCCAACAACCTAATTACCTCTCCCTAGACCCCACCTCTTAAAAACTTCACCACTTCAGTGTGGCCACTGAAGATCAAGCTTCTAGTACATGAACCTTTGCTTGAAGCACATCTAAACAATAACAGCATCTGTCCTAAGCCTGCTTTTCACTGCACAAGAGATTCGTGCATGGCTTTCCTGCCTCCATTATTCAATAGTTCTATGACAGTGACTTAAACAACCATATTTACAGATCAGAATTTCCCCGGGCACTCACAGCCAGCAGCCTACTGGCCCCTTTGTAGATACCTCAAACATAATATTTTTAAAACTCCTTGCATACTTTCCCCTCAAGCTTGTGCATCCTCTTGCTATCTCAATCTCAGTCAAGGAATTCAGGCATCCAAGTCTTACCTAACTAAACCACCTCCTCATAGGTGAACATCATATTTCCTTCTTCTTTTTATCTTCTTAGCCCTAGTCACATGCTTACCAATTAGTAGATTCTCCAAATTTTTTGCTGAATAAAATTATTAATTGAAAAAAATGAATAAATGATTATGAGTAAGGTCTCTTTGTTATTTAGAGATCTCAAGAGCAGGTCATAGCCAGGCACAGTGGTACATCCCTATTGTCCCAGAACTTGGGCGTCTGAGACAGCAGGATTGCAGTTTCAAGGACAGCTTCAGCAATTTAGGGAGACAGCAACTTAGCAAGACCCTGTTTCATTATTAAAAGAAAAAGAATGAACTTTTTCTTTCAAAGGAATGTTTAAAAAGAAAAGAAAAATTCATTTGCATTGTTTACCAGGAGAGACATGGGTTGAACTTGGGGTTTTCATTGTGTTTTACGAGTTAAAAAATGTGTGTGTGTGTGTGTGTGTGTGTGTGTGTGTGTGTGTGTGTGGTGTATATATAAAAGAAGTTAAATACCTAACTTGACTTAATATAGTTAGTTGATCATAATCATAGACTTCTTATCAATGAACTAGGTCCTAAATTCAAATATTTGGAGTTATCCTATGTATTAATAATCTGTATTGATCACAAGATGCTCTGAAGAAACATTTCTTTCACTAGCAAACTAGAAGTAGTCTATGTGGCGGGGGGGGGGGGGATAGTTACAAAATTTGCGTGAAGATCACAGTGGCAATCAATGAGTTTAACATGAAAAAAATTAAAAGATGAAAATTCAATATATAGGGTGTTTTGAGAGAAAAATAAATGGTATTCTGGAGAAAAGTCTGGTTTAATGAACATTCTCCAAAGTTTATTCTAGAATACAGCATTATATTTTTGCATTTAAAAGAAAGTTCAGAGTGATTTTTAACTTGTAACAGTATAGATGTTCATAAGGACTTCGTGAGTTTTTATATTTTAATTTTTCATTATAAATATGTGTAAAGTGTGGGGAGAAGAAAGATAAAGATAGATTTTTTCAAAGTCTTTCTTCCCAGAATAAGCCCCAGACTCTAGTTCTAGAGTTGAAATCCTTCAATGTAACTACTTGTGAACTTATAGCTTACTGTCTTATAAGCCATTTCCAGCTGGTGCATGGTTCCCACATCTCCTTTAACTAAAGTCTCTGAGATCCCAGTGACATCCACTTAAGTTCTCTGATCTCAGGAGACTAAGGATACTGTATGTTTCGTTCAGTATTCTCACTGCTGTAATGCAAAGCATCCATCCATTACAATTTAGAGGAAAGGAATATTTATTTGCTCACATTTGCTGTCAGTTCTGGAGATTTCAGGAAACCAGTCCATATTAGGCCAGGTGAAGTGTGCAAAGCTCAAGGCAAGTGTGTGGAGAGGAGAGAGAGAGAGAAGAGATCAAGGAGGGACCATGCATAATTACCAAGGCCACACTCCTAGAGACCTCTCCTCAGCAACAAAGCCCCATTAATTACACTTCACTACTTTTGCCTGTGGGGGAATTCTCTGTGTGTTTGCTACATAGAAATATTTATATTGTTTTAATCAAGAAACTTTCTGTGATTCATACAGTGTGGGTGAATAAGACTGCACAGAGGGTGAGGAGTTGGGGAGGTAGGGAGACATCAATAAATATGAGTGCATCATGAGGTCCAATCAACCTCACTCTGGTTAGAAAATTTGGTGATTTGGTCACTCTAATCACACTGACATTCCCTCAAAGAACACATGCAGATCGCTCCATAAAGCTGTGACTTTGGTATATGTTAAGTACATATGTTCTTAAATCCACATATACCATTCATATGTTTCATAATAGAATTAGATACCCTACTGGCTCTTAAGTATCATGAGGGAAATCTTTATATCTAAAGTATTTTCTCTTTCTCACCTGCATTACTCTATGATTTGTGGCTTTTAATAAATGTTGCTGACTGTGCTATGTACATTTTATAATTTAAGTGAATTCCAGAAGAGGAGAGTGGAAATTGTATGGGTATCTATTATAGTTTGAATGTGAAATGTCCCCCAAAAGCTCATGCGTTGAAGCTTGGGTCCTCAGTACAATGCTCATTGGTGAGGATTTTGGAAAATAATAGGATCATGAAGCATCTGATCTCATCAATGCTTTAATCCATCGATAGGTTTGCAATTGAATGGACTATTGGGAGGTGGTAGAAACTAGAGGAAGTAAAGCATAGTTGCAAGGAGGTCACTACAAGTGTGCTCTGGAAGGATATATCATGTCCTCTGCTCCTTTCTCTCTCTCTCTCTCTCTCTCTCTCTCTCTCTCTCTCTCTCTCTCTCTCTCTGTCTCTCTCTGTCTCGTTCTCTCTCTCCTTTTCTCCTTTTCTCTCTCCTCTTTCCTCCTTTCTCTCTCTCTCTCTCATCTTCCTGGCCACCATGAGATGGGCAGGTAGGCAGATTTTCTCTGCTACATCCTCCCCAATATGATACTCTGCCTCCCCCCACACCATAGCAACAGGGACAAGTGATCATTGACTGAAATCCCTGAACCTAAGCCGAAATAAATCTTCCCTCCTCTAAGTTTTTTGTTTGTTTGTTTGTTTGTTTGTTTGTTTGTTTTTGTGGTACTGGGGGCATTCTACCTCTGAGCTTCACCCCCAGCCCTATTTTTTTATTTTTTATTTTGAAACAGGGTCTCACTAAGTTGTAGAGAGCCTCACTAAGTAGCTGGGGCTGGCCAGGAACCTGGATCCTCTGGTCTCAGCCTCCCAAGTACTGAGATTACAAGCATCCACCACCATGCCCGGCTTCTAAGTTGTTTTTTATCAGGTATTTTATCACAGTGATAGAAAGCTGACTAATATGGAACTTGTTACTATCAATATGACCGTGAAGGAAGAGTGTGGCTAACATGCTAACATGCTATGTCATATTTACATGTAGAGGATATAGTTTTAGAGATAAAGCAACAAAGCTACAAATTTTCATCCCATTCATTCATTTTTTAAAATATTTATCAAGTGCCTGAGTATTAAACTTAGGCCAGTCTGGGCAACTTAGCAAGGTCCTGTCACACACACAAAAAAATAAAAAAAGAGCTGTTCTCTCTCTTTCTCTCTCTCTCTCTCTCTCTCTCTCTCTCTCTCTCTCTCTCACACACACACACACACACACACACACACACACACACACATTTGTGTATACCCACATGTGTATAGCCATATGTGTGTACCCACAGACATTGACTTCTTTGGACTTTTGTGGTAAACTCAATTATTTTATTAGTGTATCAGTTTACAGACTGCCCCAAAACTTAGAGGCTTAAAATCACAATCATTTTGTAGCTCTTAATTCTGTGAGTTGTCAATTTGGGTTGGACTTAGCTTGATAATTCTTTTGGTCTTGACCAGGCCAGCTTGCACATCTGTAGTGAGATAGTATGCTGGCTGGAGGGTGAATGTGCCAAGCCTCGGGGCAGCACAACATTACCTCCCCACATTTTTATTGATCAAAATAAACAACCTGGTGGGATAACTTTTACAAATTAAACTTAGGTTATAAATGTAAACAAAGGAGGAACTCCAGCTGTCTCAAAATGGTGATTTCAGAACTTCCCATGGAATATGGGAAAAAGATAGGTGTTAGATGGTTCCCTTTTACTAATTTTTCTTTATTAAATATGCAAACTAATAAAACAAGCCTAATAATTTACAAAGAATGATTTTTGAAATTAATCAGGTAGAGAGACATGCAGACAGAAGACAATGTGTCAACAACCTTTGAGTAGAAAAACAGGGAAGCATTGTGGGCTAGTTGACACATAAGACTCCTGGGATTTTCTAAGCCCAACTGCAGAAGCCATGGCTACAAGTGCTTGTTATTTCCTTGAGTCACGTAAGTGACCTTAGATCAGTGCAACCATCAAAGCTGTGCTTTCTGGTTGACTCCACTATAAATATACCACAACTAGACCTTCCTGGGACTACAGAAAATTTTAATTTTCCCTTTGAGTAATTTTAATGAAATGCTTACTTTCAGTTCAGAATTCTTGGTACTATCCCAATCCTGATAAAAAAAAAAAAAAAAAAAAAAAAAGACTAGGAAAGGTTCTTCTAAATATATATGCTATTAGCTCATATATATATCAGCATCTGAGAAAAACTTCCACTGACTCTCCTGAGATGAATTTGTTTATGTCTGTGTCTCTGCAATACACAAAAGAAAGAAAAAAAGGTCTTAGAACTAATTTTCCAGACTCTGGGATCAAAGTGTACCTTTCTTAATATGTAAACTGTCCTAACAAGCCAAAAAATCACAATGGATTTAACTGTCTTGCACGCAGCCCATACAGACATTCTAAACCAATCTTACATGTCCAGAAAAGACAATGGGACCTCAGGGAAGCACTTTTGCAATTGTGTGCATAGAGACTTGTGATTCTAAGCAAGCCACACAATCTTCCTTGGTCTCAATACCCAAGACTCATTTTAGCTTTAATAGTTTCTAGTTTTTAATCCCCACAAATACATTTCAATCCCACAATTATTATTGAATACATAAAGTAAGTCAGTTATGGCCCAGAGGTGTGGAGGTTACGACACTGAAGAAATAGATGGTCATTGCCTTCCAGGATTATGCACCAATGAAATAAAGATAAAGACTGAGAGCCCAAATGGTAAGAGATAGTAATTGCAGAGAAAGTAGTTTGGTCAGAAAAATGACCTTGAAAATATAATTCTCAGCTGGGTGTGATTGTACACACATGTAATTTCAGTTTTGGGGAGGCTGAAACTGGAGCTTCACAGGTTGAAGGCCAGCCTCAACAATTTAGTGAAGACTTCAGCAAATTAGCAAGTCCATGTTTCAATATAAAGAATAAAACAGGACTAAAGGTGTAAATTGGAAGTGTTTTGCCTCTAGGTTCAATTCCCAGCACTACAGAGGAAAAAGTTAATAAATAAATAAATAAATAAATAAATAAATAAATAAATAAATAAATAAATAAATTCTTAAATGCAGTTCTTCAAAAAGTAGCTTAGGATAGGCAGTGTAGCTTATTGGTAGAGCACTTTCTTTGCATGTGCAAGATGCTGGGTTTGATCTCCAGAATAGTCCTTCAAAAAAAAAAGTGTGAATTAAAAGAGGAAATGCAATATATTTTTCCTCAATTTCTTTTTTCTATTTTGGTATATTCTGCTTATCAGTACCCTTTCTTTCACTGATACTAATTTTCCCAGTTCTCTTCATTCCTTGAATGCCTCCTGAAATTTCTTTTTCTAGTGAAAAGTTTTTTCCTTCAAATTACAGAATAGAACAACAAGAAACATGTCTTTACTGAATGTTAATCTGTAATTAACTATAAAAAAGACATACATACTCATGCATATACCAAATTATATGTTTATTTATGTATACAGTCATCCCTAAGTGTTCATGGTGGGTTGGTTCCAGGACCCACCCTCAGATACCAAAATCTTTAGATACTTACCTCTCTTATATTAAATGGCATGATATTTCCATGTGACTTAGTTAAATCTACCTATTTAAATAATTTCCAGAATATTTGTAATACCTAATACAGTGTAAATGCTATGTAAATAGTTGTTTTGTATTGGTCAAGGAATAATGACAAAGAAAAATCTGCACATATTCAAGACAAATGCTATTTTATGCAAAATATTTTTCATCCATGCTGCTTGACTCCATGGATGTGGAGCCCACCAACATGCCAGG